>VZTA01018427.1:114680-195062 GCA_013398855.1 Mohoua ochrocephala | reverse complement strand
TGAGCCCGGCGGCTCGGGGCGCAGCGATGTGGCCGGGAGGAAAGGGCCACGGCAGCTGCTCGCCTTTTGGATAATCCCTGCCCCTGCCGCGGGTTTCGGGCAGCGGCACTGTCTTGTCTGTGTGTGGCATGTGGAGCCGGGGTTTTATATGGCATTTGCGAGCCGAGCGAGGTCACGGTTCCTTTTTTTAAAATTCTTTGCTCTGGGTACAGTATATCTCTCTCTGATTTTTCCTTCCCTGGTAGCGGGGTGGGCCGGGAGGGACGATCGTGACAGTGACGGGAATGTTTACTTGTGCAGAAGTCTTTCTCATGTGGAAGCACGCTGCTCCCTAACTCCTGGCTAAGCAGACTTCAGTTCACCAACTTTGCTGCCGCACAGCACGCGTAACTCCTTGGCAGGATGGCAGACAAAAGAACAGCTGGTGCAAAGCAATAGGGGATTCCTAGCGAGGAGGAGGAGGAGGAGGAAGGAGGATCACCAATCTTTCGCCCGACGGCTGTCAGAGCAGCAGGAACGGGACAGCTGAAGCCACCATGCGCAGGTCCAGCACCGATGAGTCGACCTATCACAGGAGCCCTTCCCTGGACAGCAAGGATTACAGTTTCCCAAATGGCGCCTTCCGTCGCTACAGCAGCATGTATGGTGGCCAGTTTGGGGCTGCCAGCAACTCTTTTTTTGGATTTCATACCAACCCAGGCCCGAAGGCCACCAAGGCTAAGTACACGACCCCCAAGGGAAACAAGTACGTTGTCTTTTACCTGGATCTCTCATTTATTTTTCTCCTAGAACTGAAGAGGTGCAGCATGGCTCACAACTGCCTGCAGTGTATCAAGTACCTAATGTTTGTTTTCAACCTTCTCTTCTGGGTGAGTACATGTTTGGAACCGCGAGACGGTTGCATTTGTGTCTGTTTACTAAGATGGAAGGTGAACTTGTTGCTGCTTTTAAACTTAGGAGTTGAACAAAGCGCTGCCTAGGCTACTGTTTCTGTGGCCTCATTAATTTGTGTAGATAACCTGCTGAGGGTTTTCTTCATCCTCTCATTTCCTGGCCTTCAGCTGTGTTTCAAAACTGGTGCAGGACAAAAGGGTGTGTTTATAGAGGTCGGTTGCATGAATGTCTTCATCGCTTTGTTCCAGTGAGAGCTGTACACTCTTTTCCGTGCCCTGATCTTTTATTCTCACGTGTGTTTGCCTCAAAAGTTAGGCGTAGTCCTAGAGAAATCACTGGGGCCATTCATGCTTGTAAGGTTGAGCACGTGCTTACATCCATTGCTCCATTGCAGATGGCACACTTGGTACATCACAACATAAAAGCCTGTATTGGGAATCTCTAGGTCATCATTCTCTGTTACAGTCTGTGGTGGGTCCTGGCATTGCCATTCCCTGTTGAAGACGTGGGTGGAGAGAGAGCAGGGCGCTCCTCTCTGCTTCTGGGGCTGCTACTCTGTGGCAGGAGCTTATCAAATCACTATGAGGCATGCGTGTGTCATCATCCTTTTAATAAATGAGGTGGCTGTCAACAACAAGGGTGGCTGGGCACTTCACTCCCGTGTAATGGAGTGTAGGCTGTGGCTAGAGACTGAAGAAGTGCAGTAGGGGGGATCCAGGTCACAAATGCTGTCTGTCCTGTAAACAAGGGAGCAGCGTGTTTGCTAGGGCAGGACGGGATTTCTAGTTCAAGTGTTTCTTGTCCAGAATCCTATGTGGGAAGGTCTGTTTGCAAGATCCTCAGGAGGTGACTTTAAATGGCTTGTTCTTCCCAAGTGGCTTATTAACATGCTGAGGGAAATTAGGAGTATTATGAAGTGACGCCCCTCCTGTCCTGGCACTTAAGGAGGGGGTGTGTGTTTGCAGCTGGACGTTACCGTGTCGGTGTTACCGACTGTCGGTGCTCTCGAGAGCTGCCGGAGGTGCTTGGAGGGCTGTGAGGGAGATGGGGAGAGCTGTTCTCTAGTGTGCGCTGCTGTACAGCTGTTCAGAGCCAGGCATGCTGCAGTGCATCACAAAACACAAAGTGCAGGCAACTTCTGCTGACCTGAGCCGCACCGAGAGTCAGGATGTGATAAACTAGTGCAACTCCCCTGAACTGGCACAGCACTAGCCAGAGCTGTGAAACACAAGGAGGGTGCTCTCTTTGCTTCTAGGTAAAGCTGGTAGAAAGAGTGTTGTTCAGGCTGCATTCTGTCTTTCAAGGCTAACTCCGGGTGCTGCTGCTTCCCTAAAAATCATCTAACGTTTATTTCAGCTTACTGCAGAGCTTTCTGAAAAAGACAAACACTGTCTTTCTTGCTTTTTTAAGTCTTGTGCCTCTACTGACTGTCCCTGGTCGAGATTATAGATAGCACTGACAGTTGAAGTGTGTGCTAGAGAAAAGCAGTAGGATGCTGGCATTAATAGCTCTTTTCAGGACTGTGCACAGCACTGCCTCAAAGGATACAGGCAGTCTGATTCCTCTTGCAATATTCGTCTTCCACTGAAACATATCCATGTGATGAGAAGAGGTACTGCTGCAAGTAATGTCTGTGTATTTACAAAGGCAAGGTGTGTTTATTTACAGAGGCACAGTTGCACATAATAATATATCTTTGGCATGCTTTTCAGTAGCAAAGCCTTAATGCTTTGGGAGAGAAAGAAGGGTTTCTGTCTCCCCCCTGAAACTATCAGAGCTGCTCCAAGCTATGCTTGGAGGGAGAGAAAAGATGGGGGTCCCAAAACCAGAATGCCCGTGTGGCAACCGGACTCTCGGTGAGCTGAAGCACACGAGCAGGGGAGTGGGTGGTGTCAAATACTGCAGCACGAGCTCTGTTTTGTTTCCCTTTCACATGCTACCTGCACAGCAGGAGTGATGGATGATGATCATGTCCAAATGAGGTTTGCACAGCATGTAGTTATAATAGATGCAGCTCTTCACCTTCTCACAGTGAAGAAAGTAACTAAAAAGAGATGATTTTTAAAGGTACTGGCTAGCCTCTCCTTAGTACAAGCAGAAAAAAATTTCCATTTCCAGTGATCAGAAGTCTTCGAATGATTACAGGTTGATGATGCTGTTGTTTTGTTTTTCATCTTGTTTTCAGTTATCTGTCATGTTTTACTTTGTGAAATTAAAGGAAAAGCATCTCTGCAAGAAGATAGGATCGCTCTTTGCATAGATGCTCACAGAAGTTTTGCTGGTTCCACCTTTCCTCTCCACCCTTCTCTAGGTAGTTGGTTAGTAACAGACGATAGTTTAAGCAGGAAGAGGATTTTTTTTTTTCATGTATTGAGGGCAGTCATTGCGTTAAATTAATTAAATGCCTATTATAGCTTGTTCCTGCTTTTGATTCTGTTTTGAGAAAATGCTTTGATTTCCATCAGAAATCATATTTTCATCTTCTTCTTCCTGTTCTTATTCGTTAACTCCAGTACATTTTGTGCATCCCTGCAGCCTATTTCCCAGTACTTTCAGCTGTCTTTCCCATAGTGTGGCAGAAAACAGTCCTCAGCTCTGTGCAACTCCAGTGGGATTGGTGCTGCATTTCTGAGGAACAGATCCTTTTCTTATAATACTGGTGAATTTATAGGAAGCAAATTCTCTGAGACCTTGATTTTAAATGTTCTTGGCAGGCTTTGTTGGATTAGGTGCTGCGCTCATGCTGTAAAACGTTTAAGAGCTGTCATATAACTGTGAAAACGGAGCAAATTTCTCCTCCCCTTTCCTATGGTTAAAGGGGACACAAAGCTCCTTCACAAGTGTCAGAGGCTGAAGTGCCTTGTCAGTGTTGATGCTGAATCAGTCCGTTGGTACAGCAGACTAGCAGCTCTTAATGTAGAGAAAAGAATTGGATACTCCTAGAATAGCTCATTTCTCCATGAGGAGTCCTGCGCAAATGGCTCTTGGTGCATTTGCAGCTACTCTGGGGTATTAAGGTCCTGAAACGTGGGCAAAATGATACTGGAGAGCAGCACTGCTTCTCTAATGGGAATTGCCATTCAGAGGCCATTTCCTGGAATAGTGCCAGGTGCAGATAAGCCATCATTGTATCACTGCACTCACCGGTTTGTAAGCTCCCAAAATAACTTTGTCACCTGATACAGACTGCTTGCCTGGCTTCATTCATTTCTATGGACTTCGATTTTCATTTGTTGAATTGCTGAACCCTTGAGACTGAAGATCACCTCAGATGATCACGGAGCAGAATATTTTTATTTCATAATGAAATATTTGTATTTCTCTGTGACATGCCCAGGGAAGAGCATTTTTTCTCCACATTCTGTCCTCCAGACATCTAGCATTTCTTTGCAGTCAGTAAAACAAACTTTTTTCTTTTTGTGCTTTTAATCTAAGGCTCTGGTGCCTTCTCTTTTTTTTTTCTTTTTTCTTTTTTTTTTTTGTTAAAAAAGGTGGGATATATCCTAAAGGCTGAAAGAGTGCTGCAGAAAGAAAAATGTCATTCCCTTAATCCCCTTGACTTATGCAGCATCCCCACTTGCTTCAACTTCTAGCTCCCAAACCTTTAAGACTCAAAAAAGAAAATGCACTAACTGTACTTGTGTTGCCAGTGGCTTGTGCTTTCCTTAGATCCTGTGCTAGGGAAAACTACCTAGAGAGGTAGCAATTTGCCCTTCAATTAACTGAATAGCTATAGCTGACTCTTCAGGTACAGCTTTAACCAAGAGAGAAATTCAGCAGCAAAATGCTAAATGTTGTTAGAAATCTAGTTATAGATAGGAGATGGCAACCAAAAGAAAGGAGGCAAAGAAGTTTATTATTTATCAAACTTACCATTAGTTATTTCTGTGCATGTGTCTCCTTTCCATTGTTAAAACGTATTACATTTGTGTGCACTACAAAGCAGTCAAAGCCCTCAAAAAGTTTTTTGGAAGCTCTAATTTCATCCCCCAAAGACCCAGGGGAATAGGCCCTGCTCTCTTGAAAACTTGGGAGTTGCCATCTGCTGGACACGCTGTGGCTGAAATGAGCAGCTGGAGCTCTGCTTTTCACCTTCCTGGATGAAGAGATAAGGCAAGGCACTTTGCTCTCTTTTGCCATTTGGTGCATATTAAATTCCCAACTAATACAGCCCTGGGAATGCTTTATCTTGGCTTGTGAGACACAAAGTGCAAATCTTAAAAGTGTGGAAACACAGAGCCAAGGAAGTGGCAGGTAGCACTAGTGAATGCACTAGGATCTGTGTGGGAAAAACCACAGGAACCTGTTTAATCTGTTTCTAGGGTCCAGCTCTGGGTCTCTTCCTCTGTCTTTGTTGCTGCCGATGGTTTGTGGACCACAGTTTGGGAAACTCTGCACTAATGAGTACTGCTGGCCTTGTGCACTGGTGATACTGCCAACATTACTCACATTTAATTAGAAGGAGAGGAAGTAATGAAAATGAGAAATCCCTCATTACTGGCATAATTTCATTTCCTTGCACTTCAGCAGCACAGGTTGCCTTGTAAGAACTATGCAAATGTTTACAATATGTGGAAGACTGACTGCGCAGGACAGCTGGAGAAAGGAACAGCTTGATCTGAAAATGCACCATGGGGCACTGGATTGCGTTCGAGTGATCCTGGCCAAATTTGGCCAGAGGGTAGAGGCAGAGGGGTGTCTCTTCATTTCACTGTACCTTGTTGGGAAACCATCTGACATGATTAGCTTGAGAAGAGCTGTTAGCTGGAAGGTGGAGAATTTTGTAAGAGAGGCAGCTGATTTTGTTGAAGTGGATTCCTTGTCCTTCATCTGCATCCTCCATCAGTCAGCTGAATGAGATTGATGGTTAAAACAGCCAGAAGCTCTACAGATTGTTAGTGGCTGAGGGCAGCAATCATTTTGTGGTTACACTTGGCTTCAGTCTCAAGTTAGTGGAAAAAAAATTACCAATAGAGCAGTAAGCCATTTTAAAAGCAGGGCCCCCGTTTCATCCTCATCGTGTTCACGTGTTCTCCTCTGATGGGCAGAGGCTGCGGCTCATCCCATGGAGCTGAGCTTACCAGTTGCAGCTGCTGGGTGCTCCTCTGCACACCTCAGTCTCATCCCCACCAGTGGGTGCTGCTCCGAGGAGAAAGTTTGATTAGAAGTAAGACAGGCTGTGTGTTTTCAAATGTGTAAGAGGTGGATAGTGGCAAACAAAAGCTTGATTAATCAGCAAAGCAGACTTTGCTTCTGCGTAATTAAAACATGGGAGGTTTACCCCAGAATGTCGTTTTCTCTAGCTGCCTCTGAGTTTCTGATTCTCCTTTGTTACTTGCCCCTTCCAGAAACTGCTCGGTGTGATTGACGTCTTATCTTTCCGAGGGTTCTCTGAGGATGTATTTTTGAGGAGCATTGCTTTTAAAGAAAGGAGAGTCATTTGATGTGGGAATTACAGACTTCGAAAAATGGCATTTCCGTGAGAAGCAGAACTATTGAGAGCTGATCTCAAGTGTGGGAGAGAGAGATGATTGCATTTCCTGATGTCTGATTTGTATGGGCACCAATTAGAGCTTTTTCCATAGAGGCACCATCCCTACAGTCCCTTTGCTGTGTGGCTCCTGATGTCTAATAGGGACTGAGGATCATGCTGGAGTCGTATCTCCCAGTGAAGGCACTGCTAAGGGCTGTATTTGCTATCTAAATGCATGCCTTCTGAAAACTTTTAGGAAGTTAATGACTTTAGAAGACTGCCTATCTGTCAGAACAGGCTAACAGTGGGAAATGGGCTCACGAGTTATTCATGGGATACTCAGCCAACACCGTTCTGTTTCATAATCTTCTTTTTTCCTTAGGAAACCAGGTTCAGAAGGCTGTTAATAGAGCAAAAAAATTACCTTAAAGTTGACCGTATAATAGATACCGTTTTCAAATTGCTTACTGTGGGCCAGTTTCTGCTTCTGTTGCTCATGACAAGAGCAGTTCCATAGCAATTAGGTGTGTTTGCTATCATTTTGATAAGCAGTGAGCGTACCCCACAGGATGTGGCATGTTGCAGGTGTGGACAAACTGGCCTCTTAAAAGCAGTGAGTCAAAAGGCTGCAAACATAATTCCCTCTTCTGGACAATGACAGCTACTAAATCTGTTGCAGCCAATACTTTGACCTACACAGAGGAAGAAAAAAGGCAGATGAGATAATTTTCATCATTATTCCTCTTCCTTCTTTTCTTGGCTTGAAGACTTTTGAAGGCTAGCCAGTGCTTCCTTCTTACACAGGATTTCTCATCACTGGGGCCATGATCAAAACTGGAATAACTGCTACAACATATGCTGTCACCTCATAGTTTATTCCGCCCATGTGTTACATCCCTTTCACCCCCTTTGGGTCTTTATTTTAGAAGAAGAAAAATCCCCTGGCCAAAAGATTGTTTGCAACTCTGTATCCACAGAGTATATAGAAGGATAAAAGCCCAGTCTCAGTTTGTCTCCAGACACTCTTGTTTAAATCATGATAGCTCTTGCTACTACAATGGGATTTATTTATTTTGAGCGTAACTTTTGGCTCAGGTTGCAAATCTGTACAAGTTTGAATAATATACAGTGTCCATATAAAATGTATAAAGACACTTCTCTCTGATATTTGTAGTGTAAAGTGAGCACCACGGGGTCAGAAATCAAATGTGGCATTGGGTGGAATGAATTCTGCATATTCATGAAGACTGGAGACAGTAAATTGTATTCTTAGTACTGTCCTGTAATTGTTTCCCTGGGAAATGTTAAACCATCACGAGATGCAACAGAAGTAAATGAAATTGAAATTGCAGCCTGTAATTAGACTGTCATACTGAAACTCATCTTAAGTCTGTCTTCAATATAAAAAACCAACACCCTCCAAAAAACCCTCCCCGCCTGTGTCAAGTGTGAATGCATGCAGAGCTTTAGAACATGTTTCAGCCGAGGCTTGTTCTAAAGATGCCATGCATTTGAAATAGTGGTTTGAATGAGGCACAAGGTTTGATGTACAATGACAAAGGACCAGAATGATTCAGTCTTTTAAGTTTTTATGCACGGACTTTGAAAATGTGGATGTTTGTTTTGTTGGGTTTTTTGTTTGGTTGTTTGTGGTTTTTTATTCCCTCTGCTTGTTTTTCCAGATTCCTCACAGAGCACTTTTTACTCTTTCCTTGGCCATAACAACTTTATTTGTTCTCAGGTACTTTAAATAGAGCGCAGCTGCAGCAGGTATTGGTCTGTGTCATCTTTATGTTGGAGTCTCCCTGAGCTGTGTGGTATTGAGTGAGTCTCACACGCTCAGACACACACACACACACAGTTACACACTAGATAGCAGCCAGCAGCTGCTGTGACAGAATTAGATGCTGGCTCCAACTTGTTCTACACTTTCTCCTTCCTTCTTCAATTGCCAGTTATTTTGTCCTTGCTGTCTTACACCCTATTTAGAAGGGAGAGCGCGGAGGAACGTTATATTCTCAGTGAATGCATTCATTCACTACGAGCACCAAGTTCCTCTTTGTGCTGCTATGCTTGGAAAGGCTCAGTGGCTTCCTCCACAGGAGGCACTCCTGGGCTTCAGAAGTTCTAAGGGTTTTTTCCCCTCCCATGCTGTGCTCTCCCATTAGTGGTACTTGCAGTTTCCAGTCTTGTCGCAGTTCCTGTGACAAGCTGGAAGTCACTTGTAGTAGTGGCAAGGCTGCAAGTCTCCTTGGCAAGCACCATACATGAGTGTGTTTGGTTTTGTTGAACATTTGGATTCTTCTCTAGGTCATCTTGCTGTAGGGCATTTCTGTGACATTGCTGGTGTTCTTTACTCCCTTAGCATTCACCACTGGCTGTTTTTTGAAGGTCTGTACTGAGGGAGATGGACTTACAGCTCTTGTATAAAATGTAAACCAGAGCTCCAGTTTGCTGTGAATTGCTGAAGCATTCAAATAATTTCTTGATGTTCTTTCAGTAACAATTTTGTAATATCCTCCTTTCCCCTGGTAGAAACTAGAACTTTAGAAGTGGTTATTTGTGGCCATTGTATTGCATTACTTTTGTCCTAAAGTCCCCCTACAAATTAACCTTCAGTTGTATGCTGTCCGCCACATTGCTCCTGACAAGTTTGTGAATGTTTGTAAACAGACTGCCTTCATGTTGGCCAGTTGAACGTTTGTACTCTTGTTTGTTTTGTAAGGGACATTCCTCCAAGGTTGTAGGACAAATTGGTTATTTATGTCTCAGTAAATCTTTTCACTAATTCGTCTGTAACAGCCTGGGAAGGAGCTGAGGGTGACATATTTAATACCATTTTCTTGAACAAAATAACTGGAACTCTGGATATGAATCGAGTTCCACTGCCACTTGCAATCTGTTACAAGTTCCAATCCTTGAAGGCCAGAGTTTTAACACATCTGCCATCTGCTTTGTACTTATTATATTAATGCAGAATACTTGGTAGTTTTAGAATGACTTTGTAAACTAAAATAAAGAACACAGGAGTGGTCAAATATATCCTGTATACATATGCTGCCACTACCAAAGAATACACTGAAGCATCTTTGGACATGAAAAAGCAGACATTATTTCATTGTTTATTCATGGGTCATTTCAGGACCTTCAACCACAAGACATTTTCACTTTTGCAGGGAACTAGTACTTTTCTGGTGTTTGCAAGCCCCAGAGTGTATAGCAATAAAAGTCTGGTGTGAAAAAGGAGAGACCTTGAGAGCTTTATGGCTGCTCTTTCAGTGCAAAGAAAACCAGGAACAGTTTGAGTGTGCATGAGTCCATTCATCCCAGCCATACGTATTGTGACCAGTAAGAGCTCATTTTCAAGTTTCTGTGGTTCCCTGTCCTGTATCAGTGGTGGGATTTAGTTTGTACCATGGAGAACGTGTTGACTGTGTCTTGTGCTGCTTTGGTGCCCCTGCCCTCCTCTCCCTGGCAGATGTGCTGAGGGATCTCCGCGTGCCTCTTGGGTGGTGTGTTAGAGCTCGCTGTCATGGCTGAGCACACAGCTGCACTGCTTCTCCTCAATCAGGCTTTTCCTGGTGCTTCTTACTGGGGAAAGCCAAACCTAGAGGTAAACACGATCACAGTGGTTTTGGTAGCCAAACTGGGGAGTGTCCTTAACATTCCAGGCTAAACTCTTTCATCCCTTTTCCATGTCAGCATTATTGCATTCTGAAAAGGCCTAATAACACGGCAGCAAAACAATACGTGTTTCAGGGAGATCATAGAGCAGATAGAATTGCTGCTCCAGTGCCACAGGGAGGTCTCAGATTCAACTCAGAGGCAAAGAAACAGTGTAGTAAGTTAGGATCTATTTACTTGAATAAGCGTCACTGAAATCCCACGTGTAATTTATGACAACTTCAATTTTTTTTATTTGGGTAAATTCGCAGGACCTGAAACATTTTTACCCTACTCTCACCAGTCTGTCTTCTTGAATATGCTCTTGTGTGTTACTTACAACACTTATCCCTTCTCTCTCTCCAATTTCCCTTTGTAAATAGGGTTTAGGTAGATAATTCTTGGAGAAAAATCGACTAAGAGTCACTGAGAAAAATGTCCTGTACCTAAGGAGAGCATGTGTCTCCATTTACGGTATTGGTTAAATTGTAATCCTGAAAAAACACAGACTGGGCAGTCCCTTTTTTTTTTTTTCCACTGCGGACACTAAAGGGATGTTTCAATAGTCCAGTAAAGCCTTAGATGAAATTCTTGCATTTTCTAAGTACTGCATTTCTTTCTGCCTTTATTTCTCAGCAAATACTCAGTAGGATTTCAAGATTAAGGCACTGGTCTTTCATCAAACACAGGTTTTGTTTTCCTTTGATTTCTTAGCTACTGGTACCATCCTCTAAGTTCCACTTGCTCTACCCAGAAGTTATTATTTTGAGGCTGAAGCTTGGAAATACTTCGTGCTTTGTCACTGCACTTGAAATTTCTCTCTCCAGAATAATATCCCACCCATTCAGTTCCCAGCTTAGTATTTTTAGCGCGAGCTGCTGACAGCGGCACGTTGGCTTCGCTGTGACAGCAGTGTGGATTTCCCTGTGCACGTGTTGGGAGCGCTCCCTTTGCAACCGAATCCATTCTGGTAACTCCATAATTCCGATGAGAAATTATGAAAACAGCAGAAGGCCCTTGATTTTTATATCTCACCCCTACTAGCTGGAGGAGTATATATGTCTGTCTATATGAAGGGCTTCGTTGTCCCCTGGGCTTGGCACTTGTACCCCATTTTCCGTGGGCTCCAAATGTAACTGCCCAACTAAGAGGCACAAAGTTCTCCGGCACGTTCTTCTTCAGCTGGTTGTACTTTCTCATGTCACTCTTTTTCTTTCTGAAAGAATATGATTTTAATTCCGTGAGATTTTTGCAACTTCTGTATATATTGCCCTTTTTTACATTTCCTACAGGGTTTACCTTTGACCCGAGGTTCATTTGTATTATGAAATTGTTTGTGACACTGCAAGCACACCCTGATATTGTTCTGTTCATGGCACGCTTTTGTTCAGGAAACATTCAAGTGATGATATTGCCGTTCCCTGGCATAGACATGGAATGAAAAGTTACTAAGCATAAGAAAGAAAATGCAAGTTGAAAGCAATAAGGGGTGTCATACTGTACACCATTTGATGCAGCATGTGCACTTGTCCTCATCATGTGGCTGAGCAGCTGCACAAATGCTCCATATTGCTGGTGAGATCTGAGCCAGACCTTGATGCTTCAGAGTCACATTTGATGCCATCACTACCTGGTTTTGCATTGCTTCCCTTTGCTTATTGCTTGTGAGCTAATCCTCTTTGTGCACCATCTCTTTTTGTCATAATTGGCAGTGCTTTGTTAATTTTTTTTTATTTCAGCCACGTGTTGAGCTTTGGGGATCTTTTCCCCTCTTTTATGATGTCTGTAAAAGTGGAAAGGCTCTGGGCCACGCAGTGTCAGTGGGCTGGGAGCTCCGTAGGATTCACGTAGTCTTGGCACATGCTTTGCTGTCTGCCGGTGTAACAGGAGCTGTTAGGTTGCACAGCAAGTTACAGGCTTAAGTTCCCAGTGTGCTCAGTAAAACAGCCATCTTTTTCTCATCACAGGCATCATTGGCTGTTATGGACTGTTTCAGTTGCTCAGCAGAGGTGTCAGATCTTCCACTGGTTTACCAAACAGGTTCATTTTCCCCAAATGTCAGTCCAGTTTAACCTTTATTCTGGCTATGTGTCAGGTTGCTCACAGATCCAGTGCTGCACACAGTAGTTTTAGTTTGATTTTTGGTTTTGTCTCTGCAGCTACACCTGCTTTGTTATGTTCCTGAATTAGGCTCTCGCCCCTATTGCCAAATGCTTTGTCCTTTCTTTCTAAACAGTACGGGTAAAGTGGGGGAGCTGCAGGGGCACAGCTGGTTTCCCTGCGGCTGTGCTGTGTTAATTAGCTCCAAACCTTTAAGCCTCAGCTACCCACGGACTCTCCTGCAAAGTTTATGTGGCTTCTGCTGCCGAAGACAGAGCAGATAGTGCCAGAGGGCTCAGATGGTGCTCAGAGGCCGTCACTGTGCTGCACTGGGCTGTCCAGCCTGCAGCTCCTGAACCCCAGGCGCAGGTGCCGTGCAGTTCCTCCTGCAGGAGCTGCGGTGGGGCAGCAGGGATGCCAATGCCAGCATTGCTTAAGGGAGGGGTTTCAGTGTCGTGGCTTTCAGGCTGGGGACACGTCCTTGTGCCAGTTGATGCTTGTACCTCTACCTCTGCACGGGGAACGGTGAGAAGGAGAGGGAACAGAGCCTCTCCGTGGTGTTGCAATTACAGGATCAAGCCCAGCCTTGCTCATCGTGGCCCTGCTGTTACTGATGGCGTTTGCCCTGTGAGGGCTGTGGGAATGCCGAGGTGTGTACTGGTATATGCCAGAATCACGGAATGAAGCTGTTTTCCAGTATATGAAGAGGTAGGTTTCATAAGGAAAAGCTGAGCTTTATAAAAAGGGACAGTAGGAAGATTTTACAAGTTTATCAAAGTCCTGGACACGTGTTCTGAGATCTCCAGAGCCTTCTAAAAGGTTTAAAAAGGCTTTGTTGTGACAATTCAGTGCTGCTGCTGATTTTGTCCTGACCTGGACGAGCAGATGCCTAAAAGAAATCAAAGAAGAGCTATAGGAAACAACAGCTGGACGTTCATCTCAGACATACTCTTGTTTTGTGGGAAATGTGGAATCATTTGTTTTATCTGAACCATTTCATCACCGCATGCATGTGTGCGTGCATGTGTGTGAGGGAGTGAGATAACTGCGTTTTTGTGAGTGGGTGTTCAGTTTTGGCTGACAAGATCCTGTTTCACTTACAATTTGGAATAACAAGTGACAGCAGTGGAACTTAGAGATCTCTCAGGTTTGGTAGTTATAATGATTACACCAAAACAGTAGGTGTATGTATTGGTCAGGTGTATTTTGTTTTGAGGGGGAAAATACACATTAAGTTAAATGAATATTTAGGGATATTAAGAGAAGAGCATATAAATTTTCATGAAATAAATAATACAAGTTAAGAGATGAGAGGCACTGTGTATACATGAGAAGGGTATAATACAAAATAATTACTTTACCAAGATCCGTAGATCATGGAATAGGAAGTCTCAGTAAACTTTTTTGGCAGGTTACGTGTTAGGGAAGGGATTCACAAACCAGGCTATTTATTTACTTACTGTTACTTCTTTGAAACTCTTTTAAACAGAAGATTATCGCTCACATTACTGGGGAAGTCTCAAAAAATGTAAAACAAACAATTTCCCTTTCTATCCAAATAAAAACAATACCCGAGGCATGAAAATAAGTACTTTTGTTCTCAGAAAACCACATGAGCAGTATCATCAAAGGAAATCCTTGTTTCTATACAGTTGCTCTCAGATCAATGCAGTGAGCTCAGTCTAGGCCTGTGCACAGCCACCATCACTGTGTTTGTTTAGCAGGACCCAGTGCTCCCCTCCTCTCTTCACTGGAGAGTCACTTTGCTCGTGTCAGACAGCTCAAGTGCAGGTCATTAGCTGTGAGACTGTACAGTTCTATTGTCTAATACAGACATTGCTTTTAAAAATTTGAGGGAGGTTAAATGAAAACGAGTAATGTTTTAGACTGGCTTTGCTTGCAGGGTTTTCTTAATTTACTTTTCTGCTTAAAATTAAACACGTTATTTAAAAAAAAAATCTTATATATAAAATGGGAAAAGATTCAGGAGAGCAGAAGTATTAGTCTTTTGGAACACTATATCTCCTTACAAAAGCAATTATCTAACAGCCACCATTCCAGGCTATTAGGTGGTTAATAGCTGTGCCAGAAGAGAAAAAAATTGTCAGATGTTATAGCTGGAAGTTAAGGCATTCCACAAGAGTTGTGCTTTGGATCTGTGTCATTTAGAGTGTACAGTTATATACATACGGTAGGAGGAAGAAGAAAGGGTGTTTGAAGGGCCTGTGTGTTTCTTAACTTCTGAAGAGCCTGTGTGTTTCTTTAACTTCTTCAAGCCGTTGCCACTTTTTGTTTATTAATGACTCTGTAATTTCTATGATTGGGGATGACCGAGTCATCCACACTGGGGAGATTTTATGATAGTGACAATTTTGAGCCCGGTGTGTTCAAAAGGACTAATATGACTTAAATATCCATGTCCTATTGAATTTCCATTACAGCTGAACATGGTTTGAGTCCTTTGAAGTTTTATTTCAAGTCTCTCTCCTTTTCCTGCAGAAGACAGGAGGAGCTTTGCCCTTGAACAAGGCAACTGTGACATGAATTCGAGAAAGTGGGTCCTCACCTCTCTCATTTCAGACTCACGTGATTCTCTTAGCAAATGTCAGGTCTGAGCAGAAGCATTAACCATGTTGTGTGTGGTGTCATATAATACAAGATTTATGGGAAAGGCAGAAGGCTGAAGTAGTTTCAGTAGTCTTGGATGCTCTGCTTCTAATTGTCTGCTTAAATCCTTTTTCTCAAGTGAGAAAAGTCCTGAGAATGGCACAGCAAGACTGAGTTTTCTTGTAACACTGTGATAACCTTTTGTCAGATTGCATTTCATTTTCACCTCCTACCTCTGTGCCTACTGCTGCACCTCGGATTGGGTTTGTTTTTATGAAAACTTCAAAATAGACTCTGCTTAAAAGACAGCTGCAGAGGGTTTGGGCTTCTTGTGTCTCGAATAATTTTAGTAACTTTTGTAATCCGAGAAGACTATATCTGCAATCTTACAAATTACCTGCAGCGGAGAAATACCACTGCTGCACTGCTTCTGTGGGTGCTGCTGGGCTGGCAGGCATCCTCTTAGCCCTCCACAAGTCCCTGCTTCGGAACTTTCCCTTTCTGACCTTTAATTTTACTCTTTTCCCTCTGTTGGCGATTTACTCTGTCTCTGCAGGCACACAGTGGTGGGTTTGTTCTTTCGATGAATATTGCATCAATATTGTTGTGTAGACAATGTTGGCAGGGATTTTCTGGTTTTATTTTTTCTTACTTCATTCATGTAGACTGTACTTTCCTGAGTTTTGAGAAGAAGCACCTGGGACCATTGAACTGGAGGACCTGTGTATCCCTAAGATTTTATCACCAAGGAAATATTGTTAATGAGCTGTCCCTTAAGTTTTCTGCTCTGCCCTGGTCGTTTGTCCCTAATTGTTAGGTGCTCTCTTCTGGGAAGCTGAAACTTGCTGTCTGCTTCTTTTGAAAATGTTATTAATTGAGCAGGAAGTTTTATTACTGGCTTGAACTCTGTAGTTGCCCTTGACACTCCAGAGGGTTTGTGCAATCATCTAGATATTGTTTATACATGGCAGTCTTTTTTAATTACCTTTGATCCTAAGTTCTTAACTGTTCCTTCTAATCTACTACCTGTAAGCCTGACAGAAGGATCATACCATTGAGAGAGTTTAATTCTGCTGTCAGGCAGAGCTGAATAAGCTATTAAAAATGTTTGCGCATGGGTTAGTTGACCAGGTTCATAAAATGTGAAAGCAACTTTACAGAAACAATGTGAAATGCAGTATGAATTTGGAAACCTCTGCACTTGCTGGCCCCTGCTTCAAATTGTGCTTTAGAGGAGCACATACCTGTTAAAGAGCATAGCAGGGACAGAGGGACAGAGGCAGCAGCACTGTTGTATTTGGAGTGAGTCTCTAACAAATTCTTAGTTTTGATCTTTTGGCAACATTTGGTATAAACAGACTAGAAGGTGCTTTTTATTTTTCTGCAAGTCAAAGTGGCTGGTGATGTGCCCGGGGCAGCTTCCATCCCACCTCCTATGGGATTTGTGTAATTTTTGAAAGCTATGGGTCACTTGGTTGTGAAAGTCATTTGTCTTCAAAGGGTTAAACCTGCCAGCTCCTGTGGAGCGTTCTTCCCACTTCTTGTAGTGGTGTCATATCCGATGGAGGTGCTGTGGGCTGTGATACCAAACCACGCTCCTTTAGTTGCACATATGATGCAACTTTGATTATTGAGAAATTACGTTGCCAGCCAGGGCTGTGGGAGCCAGGCCCTTTTGCCATCACTCATTGTCTGAAGGAACTTGTGAGTTGCAGGAAGATCTCATGCATGTCCAGGCTTAGGTGTTCAGGAAGTGAGGAAGGAGTGCTGAGGACCTGATCTGGAATTTGCATGTCTCATTCACACTTTAAAAGTGTAACTTTTTGATTTGTGTGTCTTCCAAGGCACCCTTCTTATTTATAGTTTCCAAACCTTCAATCAACAGTACTTAGCATAGTTCTTGCCTGCACGGTGATTCTCTCCTCAGCACATCACTGAGGAGAACCAGTGCCACTGCTGCAATCTGGTTACTGCTCTGAACTGCCTTGATTCTGTGACTTCTACCCAGCATTTTCCCTACCCACTTCAGCTTCTCCGCATCTTCTCTAGGGAAAAGATCCTAAAGAAGGTTTGCTACTGAATCTGTCTTTCCAAAAGGGGTCACTCATCTGAATGTCTCCTTTCTCTTTGTCTGTAGGAGTCTAAATCAAAATCAAAATCTAAACATTTCCTTTAGATGGTTTTATCGCAACTGATTTTTAGTATCGTTACTATGATTGTTCTGGATCCACATCCGCTATATCCTCAACTTTTTCCCTTTTTTTTGTGGCATTCATTTTTCATCACACAAGCATTACTACGTTTGGTTGGACGAGCATTGTCTTATCCGAACCCTGTGCCAGACACCTCGGAAGAAGGTGCAGAAAACCTAAACTGGGAAATTATTCCAGATCGTTGATGGTTGTCTTATCTGGGGATGTTAAGAACATGTATATAAAGCCCAGAATGGTGTTTTGATTCTCTTGGAACCAGTGTGAGAAATTCCACAGTTTCCAGTAAGATCTGGATTTCATTGGCATTTTCTGCCTGCTTGAAGGTTAAGATAGTAATTTTTCTGGAAGACATGTGTTCCTACTGCTGTAGTTTTGAAGATATAGTTTCCTCTGATCACTCAATATTACCTTTATAGGTTGCAGGGATCTTTCGGCAGAGTAACCTCCCCAGTGGTTATGCCCTTATCTGTCCTTCCCAAATGGCATCCCATTGATTTTTGTCACTCTGCCACGCTCAGGAAGTGACTCTTGTCAAAGCCCTCCATTATTGGCAGTTGTTCTGACTAATCTGTTTTAGCACTGGAGCTTCTCATATTGATGAACAGGCCCTTATTGCTTCTGGTTTTGAGCTTCTAAACTTTTTAGCCCCTTCCCATTCCCCCTTTTTTTCCCTTAACGTTTTTAAATGCAAGACCTCTAATACCCCGAAAGTAACCAAGATATACTACTTCTGTTTTGGCCTCTTTTTCCTGTAGTTCAGTTGTGGATATTCTGTCCTTGTCTTCAAGTATCTCTTGATTATTGGCTCAGAATTCTAGAAATTGTCTTTTCTTTAACATTGCATGGTAGGGAATGTTTTGACAGAGAATGCTCTACTCCTTCAAACCTCTTACCAAATCAGCCTTTAAAAATGTGCTAGGGGGAGTTTTATCAACCCCTTAGGAGAGCCTGTTTTCCTGATTGACACAGGAACTAGAGAGTGAGTTATCTGGCAGAAGCATCCTTCAGTTGTTTTCATCAATTGCTACATTCCTCACCTTCAAACTGAGCAGACCTGATTTGACATAAAGCCTGTGTGTCTGGAACCTAAGTCCAGGGTGCACATGAGGGGTAGGTTAGGGAAGATTATCCACAGTGGATCTGATTAGCACATGCTTTTCAGCTTGATCAGCACTCCTGGTTTTATCACAGGGGTTGTGATCAATATATTTTAGTTCCTTATGTGTAAGAGAGCAAGTCCATGCCGGCATCTATCCGTACAGGCTTTTATTGTCAGACTTTCCCTGCTATCATCTGATATGCTTTCACTAAATGTGCTCAGTTATAGAGAAATATGCTAAGTGTTAAGATGTGTTTAAGCAATGGTTGTGTTTGAATCTGCAGAATCCAAAGACAGTTCCTTATGTTTCCCTCTTCTTTTCTCACATCTCTGCTTTCATTAAGTGTATCACTGATAGGTGTTTCTTCAGTAAATAGCAATTAGGCACATTCATCTGGTAAGGCAGCAAGCTCCCGATTAAGCAAAATGCTGCAAGTCTGTGAAATTCCAGGTTGTGCAGGGACTGCCAGGCTGGCAGAAGCAGCCCATTTTGTCGGGATGCTTCCACAGTGCTTTTTGCTGCCTGGTCGTGGGGGAAGATGCAAGGGCTGCTTTCCTTTGGCAGCTGCCAGTCCTCATTATATTTCAGTCTGTAATGAAACTGCATGTCAGAGTGCACTGGAGTGTTAAAGGTTCTCCAGAATTCTGCAGGGTGTACAACCCCAGGTGGCAGAGCTGCCTGTAGCCACAACAGGCTGGATAAAAGAGAAGCCCCAGACTCCTCCTTTCTTGCTGCTCTTTCACGCAAGTGATACCAGCTTGTAAGAAACCCAGGTGTTGTCTTCAGCTGTTCCTTATATCTGTGTTTCCATTACAGTGAGACTCTGTCACTCAACAGACTAAAATACTGTAGTTTTATAATTGGATGTAGTTGGAGAAAAAAATGAACAATAAATTGCATAGCCAAAAACCAGTCCATGAGGAGTTTTGGTATTTTTGTTATAGCAAACTTTATCAATCACTCTAATAAAGGCAATTTTTTTCTTAAATTCTTGTCCCAGTTGCCTCCTCATATTATCATGACTGTATTAACCTTTTTATTATAGTTATACCTCTACTTCTGGATAGATAGATAAATTGATGCAGAAGTTGCTCTGCAACGTATTTTTCCTAAACTGAACATCTCACCCCAGGGACTCATCCAGTTTTGCAGAAATGTGTTTGTCAGGGTCCTGGATAAGCAATCTCATTTTCTCTAGATTATACTGCCTAAAAGATAACATAAGAAAAACTCTGCAGATGCTTTCTGCATTAAATAAAGAGCTTTCCCTATGAATTTAAATCTCCTACAGCTTATTTTTTGTGATTCAATAGTGAGTTATATTTGGTTTATATTTTGTAATTAGAGTGCAGAACAGATGGCAAACCCTTGGTTTAAAGTGAAGTGCATTGAATAACCCCCAGTGCCTGGTGCCTAACTGGAATTCAGAGAACAGTTGCATTCTCTCACTTTTCCTGACCTTGCTCCCAGAGCTTTCTGTGAAAGCAGTGTTAACAGAAACATTTACCGAATCTCACTTAATAGCAGCACTATGTCTGCTGCTGCTTAGGGAACTTAATCCACTTTAGAGTAGCTGGGGGGGACGTCAGGAAGCATCAAATACCACGAGCATCTTTATGAGACAGACACTAGAAAGCGTCCACTTGGGCAGCTGGGAGACAGACACATCATCAGAACTGAAGGCTTGTGCAAAAATAAAAGATGATCTTAGAACAGTAGAAGGATACTTGAATGATAGACTTTGAGTGAAAGAATCATCTTGTTCCTTGGTGAATTTCAGTATGTGATAACAGCTTGACCACTTCAGTATCCTTCTGTCGTTCAACTGCATCCATAATTTTTCATTCTCATTGTGGTGCTGTGTTGTTTGTTCCATGGAGTATGTGCAGGCAGGACTCCCTTTCAGCTGTAGGTAAGCGTGCACTTTTCCCTGCTACAGCAAACTGTTAGGAAGCTTCTGTTAATGAAATATTTGCTTTTACTTCTGCAGAGGAAGTATATCAGGGCTGGTAGGGTATTGGGTGCTGTCACACCTTGCTGTTGCTTTTTGGAAGTGACGCCGGGTGGATATATTCCAGAGATGTAGGCACTTTCCATTTCAGAGCAAGCAGGAGCAAAGGAATGGGAAAAGGCAATGAAAAAAGTGTGAAATCGAGTTCTTTGGTGTTGACTTCCTGAGATTCCTTTCCCTTATCACCCATTTAGAAGAGAATTTATCTGATGTTGGCTGTAGGTCTAGACAGGTGTAGGCACTACCTGGCAGATAGGAATTACTACCAGAGATGCTCCTGCATTCGGAGTTTACCTATGGATAAAATAAAGGCCAGTTCAAAGCTCTCCTTTCTCTGCCTCTTTGAATTCTTTTTTTTCCCCCCTCATCCTGACACTGATCTGGCGGTTTCACCACCATCCATCTATTCCCCTGCCTACACTTGGTCTCTTTTTAGCAGCAGTTGTGGTCTCTGAAGTCTGTATAGTATCTTGGTGAGAATTCAGAACAACCAAGTGTTATTCTGTACTTCCCCACTCCCTTTCATCCTGCTGCTTCTCCTTCATTAATTTCTCATTCCTTTTCTCATGCCAGTCTTCCTTTTGCATTTAGCTTTCCAGTTTGTATCTAAGCTGGTTCGGCGTTGAGCTGGGAGTTGGACCTGGTGACAGTCTGTGCCCCTCTGCTCACTGAGAAGCATCCATTAAATTGCAGAGTCCACCACCAGCATTGCTAACCGTAATTCTTTTATGGGGAAATAAAAGAATAGACTTTTCATGTCACTGTACACTGGTCCTATTAAAAGACAAAACTCCCCAAACTGGGAATTTGCCTTGCACCTGGGTGGCATTTTGTTTTAACAATAACACTGTTAGTTTGATGCTGTGCATCGGTCTTTATATTGATGGGTTTTGTATCATAGTGGGTTTTGTATCAGCTGAGTGCTGATGGTGGTCTCTGTCTACACTTATAATCCATGATGTATTTGTGTCTTGGTTTAGGAATGGTACTTCCCAGTTCAGTGCCCCCACCGAGGCTCTTCCAAACCGACACTGCTCTCTTGCTCCCCCCCTTCCCTTCCCCCTTCCTGCTCCAGGGATGGAGTTAAGAACTGGAGGCACAAAAAGTGAACATCACAAGTTGAGAGAAGAACAATTTACTGGGAACAGCAATGAGATAAGAAAAAGCCAGAGAGTCCCTTTCTCTGCCCTGGCAATGACATAAGGTGGTATCAAATAGCACTAAGGTCCTGGCCCAAACTAGGACAATTTGAGGTAACCCCTGCTAAGCTTCACTCATACTGAAAAATTAATATTTCTTGAGGTTGCTCTCGCTGAAAGCATGCAGGCAGTATCACAGCAGATGAATTGGCAAGTAGGAACCATTTAAACCAAGGTCATTTAATTGTGGATTGAGGTCTTGGTTCAAAGGTACTAGGTTGTGTGTTTGGAATTGAGCAGGGTCAGGCTTTCAGCAACAGGATTTCTGTGGATAGATACCATGTTTCTTATTGGCATCGAATAATGCTGTTTTCAGTTGATTGCTGTTGATTTTTGCGGGTTTGTTTCTAGTGTGATTTACTAATATATGTGAAAAGGCATCAGAACTTGGTCTGACAAACAGAAAGCAGCAGTAGAGGCCTCCCTTCTTCTTCCAGCACGTCCTTGAGTTCAAGACTGGTGCCACTTTCCTCTGAAAACTGAGTATTTCCTATGTTTAAGATCACAGTTCTTCCAGACTCCTTGCTCGAACCGCCTGGTCTTGCTACCTTACAGTCTTAAGCCACTGACTTAATACACACTGTCAGTGAAAAATCTACCTCTGAACACCCTTAGCCTTGGACAGAGAGCTCCAAGGAACTCGTAACAGTAAGCAGGCATGGCTTGGGAAGTTGGTGCTCCATGATTCCATCCCATACAGCACTTCAGTAAAAGTGTCACCCTTGTGTGATTGTGCTCACAACTTGCACTGCTACTGCCAGGCAAATACACTTTTTCCCAGCTGCCTTGGGCTCCTTACCTTTTTTCCTTGGTGGGGCGGAGTGGGCAGCAAAAGGAAGAGGTTGTAGCAGCATCTCAGTCTGGCATTCGTGCAGCTGGAAGAACTATGCTTTGCCAACTGGTCTTTTTACATAACAGATTCTCACATTCTAAGAGAAACTGGGGAAACAGAGGAGTGTTTCAATGATTGATATCACTGCTGGGCACCAGGATGTCAGATTGCTCTGTAAAAGAGATTTAAAAAAAAAAAAAAAAAGGGAAGAAAAAAGAAAAGATTAAGGGTAGTTTTCTGCTGGATGCCTACAGGAGAGAAAGTCAGGTTTTCAAAGTTGTTGAGGAATCAAAATACAAAGTAGGTGTCTTCATGTCTGTGTGTATCTTAAGGTGCATAATTTTTTTCAAATTACCAATCCTTTTTCACTCTTGAAAGATGCTTATTATCCTATAGTGATTACAGAATTAAGTAATACTTCTGACTTCAAAGACTTCTGTTCCTTTTTTATGATGAGGAATCAGCAATAAAGAAATCCCTGTTATTGAAGAAGTAGGCAAAAAATCCTCAGATGTGGACACAGAGTGTGAGGAGCTGAATCCCTCGCAATATGCACAGCTGTAGTGGTCTTGAAAGCAGTGATGCTCTGTTCCAAATCAGTTGTTCCTCACATTTGGGGAAATGATTCTATTTAAAATGGTTTCATGTAGGGGAACACCACTTGTGTTTTCAGTGTTTATATGTGAGAGTGCACATGGCTAAGGAATGGAAATGGACTTGCATGCTCAAACCTTCTTCCTCTAACAGCACATTTTCTGCAGTATGAACTGGTTAAAGAGGTTGGAAGTGAGTTTTATTGATGCGTTCTATTTTTAGCAAGTAATCTGAACCAATTTATTCTCCTTTTTAAGGCAGTGTATAAAAAAGAGGAGGAGAGGCAGCCTAGGGGGACGTGAAGCATCTTACTAAGGATGTTTCCCCCGATAGCCCTTAATGTAATTTATTTATCTGGTGGTGTTTATTTTTGGTGGTGTTTCCATTGCCCTTCCTTCACTTCATTTCCTTAAAGTCATGCTGCTGATCTGGATCCTGTTAGGATCAAAATGCAGAAGTGTGATTCCAAGTGTCGCTCATAAGTTTTCTGTGACACCATTCTGTGCAGTCTGCAATTTTGGGAAGTTGATCTAACTTCCAGGACAGAAAATCTTCCGTAAAGGTGACAAGCTCTCAAATGACTCTTGAAGGTGTTTAGGATGTAGGATGTATGATGCCTTCCAAGTACATAATTAACCAGTGAACAACTGTTGACACCCTGGTATTTCCTGCCAGTTGGAAACTATTCAGGGATGAAAGAAAACTGCATGTACTGCAGTTTTGAATGTACCTGGAAGGTGTGGGGCTGCTCAGCTCTCTGGAGGAAAGGCACTGCTCTCTGCTTCATTACATTCATTAAACTTTATTACAGACCTTAAGTGTCTGTGGGAATGCCAGGGAATCAATATGGCTCTGTTGCCTCTGCAAGAATCGTTTTCTCAGCTGTAGTGCGCTCCACAGTACCACAGACCTAATCCCAAAAGGGTAAGATTAAGGGTACTTAATCCAACAATTCTTTATCTTTGTTGCTCTCCACTAATCACGAAGGCCACGTTCACTCTCGGGTTAAAGACTGAGTTAAAAGATAATTTCTCTAGAAATCCGGCCATTGCAAATAATCGATTTCACCCGCCCTTCCAGAACCATGGGCTTTGCCTGGGCGAGGGCATCCTTCAACCCTGGCAGAATTCCTTCTCTTCGTCCTCCTCCCCTCTGATTGCAGAGCTCTTGGTTTCTGTGATGAATAACGCTGCTCACAGGCCTGAGTTTCCCCTGCCTGTCTAATAAGCAGCCACTTAGTGCCGGTGACAGGAACCGCCCGCGGCGGTCGATGGCTGACGCGCGGCCCTTGCAGCCTCTCCAGGTGACCGCGGCGGCGAATACAGATGAGGAGAGCAAGTCCTTGCTGTGAAAGGGGTTTGCAGGCTGTATTCATGTGGCTAGAGAAGAAAGCCACCCTTTTCCTTGGGAAAGGGTGCTCTTTGGGTGAAAAGATGGGACTGTGGATCTGAGTGCCAGTGGGTAAAAGAGCCAAACAAATGAGACAGTGTAGCTTTGAATGTGTAACCACCTAACGCAGGAGACTCGATGTTCTGTTTAGGAAGTTGTTACAGAGGAGTTGGAATCAGTTTTCTAGGATATAAGTATGTGAGGGTGTGAGTTTGGATAAGGATTCTGGGGCAAGCACTGGAATGAATGCAAGAGTTGTTTACTTGGCACAGCTGACAGGGTGTCCGTGGATGTGAACCTTGGAGAATACAGTACTGCATGTTCCTGGCATTCCTATGAATTCAGGTTCTAGGTGGATGTAATGATCCATTATGACCTTTAAAAATAATTTTCTCCATGCTCACCGAAATAACTGTTCGTGATATGTTGCATTGAGTTGGGAAGGGGAGGTCAAAAAAGGGATATTAGACCATGATTTGGTCCAAAGAAAGCCTCTTGGTTTTCAGGAGAAAGCTTCGCCCATCTATTATGCATATTCATGTACCCCTGAACTACTTATGCATATTCATGTACCCTGCAAGCTGTAACCAAATCCCCTATGCCTGCCCCTTGCTCCCATTGGTTGGTTTGTAACACCCGCCCTTCTCTCCCTCTCTCCCTATTGGCTGTTCTGTACACCCCGCCTCCTCGGGTGTCCCTTATAACCCCGTGCCAAGCGGAAGTCCCCCCTCTCGGTTCCTGGGTTCGCCATGTGGGCCCTCTCCTTTCCCGGGGGGTCTACGGAATAAAAGCAATGGCGGCCAGCCCGAGGGCCACCTCCATCACCTCTGGGGCGCTTTACCATCATTCGCAGGGAGGTGCAAGGCCCACTCAAGGCCATGAGTGGGGACAGCTGGCTAGCAGAGGTGCTGACCTCGCCCGAGACCCCGTGCAGGGGCCTTGAGGAACACGCAGCAGCTTGTCCCACTCAGCACCAGAACCTGCAGGCGCAATAATTTTAAACAGTGATACTGGTCAGCTACTGTATGAGGAAGGGGAGCTAGAAAGCAGCGTTCCTCTCTGATTGAATAGCTTTTATTGATACTTGGATGCCATTGGATTATTTCCATCTGGTTGAATACTTGTTGTGGAGGGAAAAAATCTTTCAATCTTCACACAAAGATGTGTTCAACACTGCTGCTTTTTTAGCTCATACGCTAATTCCCTTATCCCTCCAGACCGTTCCTATCATGTTTGATGTGCTTGGATTTTCCGTTCCCAATACATTTTCTCTCTCCTCCTCTCTAAGCTGTTTCCTCTCTACTTACCCTGCTGTAAAACTTTATTGTTCCCTTAGGTTGTGATTGACTGTCTTGCAGCAAGGTGATTTACAGCACTTCACAATGAGCGTGTTATATAAAAATCAATTGTATTCTGTTTGGTGGTTTGGGTTGGGTGGAGTTTTTTTTGGTTTGGTTCCAGCTTTCCATTCTTCCTTCACCTTCTAACCTGTTCTATTGTACAAAAATAAATACTAGTGTGAGTGCATATTATCCACTACAGATAAGATCTTGTGCACTTTCTTGTGAACTCCAGCAAACTATTTCTTTGTTCTGTGCAGTATGGATTGATTTTGTTCTTGTCTCCCAGATTTTTTCCTTGACTTGGGGATCAATCTAATCTCTACCTTTTCTTGTACTCTGTTCCGTTTTTCTTCAGTTCTTTGATTAGATCTGACTGGGGCATTGTTCTATGGTGACACACTGTAATTTCATACTCTCTTGTTTTTTTTTTTCCCCCCTCCTGAAATACAGAATAATTTTCTATGAGGTCTTTACAAGTGGCTGCCATGCTGAGAGCCAATAATTCAGCTGAACATGAGAATGCCCCAGAGCTTCTGTAATGCATATTAATGCGTTTTTTAACCAACACAAGGTCTCATGACGTATCAGGAATTCACTAGAATGTCATCAACTTTACCTTAGATTTTTTTTGTTCTTGTTGGTTCGAGAGATTGGCACGTAAATATTTTCAAGTCCCTCGAACGCACTTTTCCTCTGTGATATTACCAAAGAATGTACTTTGTGTTACCGTGCAGTAACTGGAAGCAGTCGGGACTGTCCTGCCAGATGGCACAGGCTCTTTAAAGACTGTGCTGAGTAGTTGGAATGCACAGGGCCTTATCCTTTACCTGGCTGTGCAGTTTCAGGGAGTGGGGAAGATCACAATGACTGTGTTTTACTTAATTCCCTGCACCATTCATTGCAGAGCTTCTCTGAGCAGCTCTCCAATAGCATAAGGCAGCTAGAGCAGAAATATGTTTCCTCTTCCACTGGCCATGCCTGGCTTTCTGGTGGCAAAAGAGCAGGTAATGGTACAGGTCATTGTAGATTATCTTCCCATCTTCTTCCTTTTTTGATTATATACAAAACTTTGTCAAGAATGTCTTTGGGTTTGTTTGCGCTGTGTTTAAAGCAGTGGGGTTTTATTCTTGGTTGGTCTTCAAGGAACACTGTAATGATCCTGGTAATTAGGAATAATAAGATCTAAAAGCTAAGCCTTATCAAAAGCCAGTTAAAACAATTGGAAGGAATCTGACTTAATTGGATTTACAGCAGGCCCTTCTCCAAGACTGCCTAGCCACTAAATAAGAAGTGGTAGGGAATAGCACTTATAGGTAATTTTGTTATTTTATCTCTTTATTTTTTGTTCTGGCCATCCATTTGCAAGTGCCTACCTGTCCCATCTGTGTGTTTTGTCATTGCCACTTCCTTTCAGTAAGATTTACAAACCACACACAGACTTGCAGGAGGGGTTCTGCTTTTCTTTTCCTTCCTGCTGAAACCCTGCGAGTAAAGATAATGTAAACCACTATGTTCTCCTTCCTTTACATGGCCCTTCCAAGGTACACAGTGAATACTTCAAAGACAATTGTTTTACTTCATTTAATTGATTTTTTCATATATTCTAGAACTACTGGAACAAGTACATTAAGGTTTTGATGCTGCAAGTCAGTTAAACTGGTTGTGTGCTTGCAAGCTTCTGTAGAACTCAGAACTGTCAGGGCTGGTGAGAGAGCATCTCCTCTGCCTACAGGAAGGAAGGATTCTGTTTCTTGCACTGGAGTCTCAAGGAATTTATTTTGGGGCCTAGTGTTACACCATTGATTTAAAGGATTTTTATTCAAGTGCTTCAGTGGATGCACCGTTACACATCACCTTTAGATTCTGTTTTCCTGCACTTTGGAAATCACACCTTTTAGTTCCTCCCATTTTGACAGTACAGTCTCCTCCTAAAAGTGAAAAAAGGGCATGAGCGGGCCTTCAGGGTTCTTTACCAACTTATGATCTCATTTTAAATGAGGCAGATTACATTTTAATACCACGCATTTACTTGAGTAGGATTGTTACGGGAGTAGGCTCATTTCATGGAGGTGCACGTTTTGATGATTCCAGTGGGATGGCATTTTTGTCTGCTGTGACAGTTTTGCTCACAAAATTGTATTCCTAATGTCTTTGTCGTCAAAATTCAGCTAAGGAGTTGTCAGAAATTTGTAAGGCAGAAAGAAGATCCAGTTGCTCTGAGAGCACTATATTTAGCTGTGCATTAATGCATGTAATGAATGAAGACTTGTTTGCCTCCATGAAGTAGGCAGAGATGCTTCAGAGGCGTGCATGGAGCAAGCATATGGATTTGCTTGTTGAGAGTTAAGTCCTGCTATTTTCAGTAAGGCTCATGCAGTAAATTACCTGACAGTGTAAAGCAGATTTTTTGATCCTCCAAAAGCATGCTGTGTATCTTTATAGATATGAGAGCGGATAAACAGAGCTCCAAGTGAACGTTTTCCACACAAAACCAGAGACGAGGAAGTTTCTATTGCTGATAGCAAATTGACTCTTCTCCTCAATAGTTTGTCTCTATCAGGGGAAAGACGTATTTCCAATATTTCATGTTCTGGCCTTGTAGTGGATGCATGTGTAGTCTCTGTGTGTTTGAATTGTTGTCACTGACTGGATCCAAGAGCGTAGGAAACAGAAAAGTCCTTGAATTAGAGTGAGCAGTACTTAGCAACAACTAAAATATCGGTTTCTTATCATTATTGTTCTCATCTTAAATCCAAAACACAGCACTGTACCAGCTACTATGAATAAAAGTAACTCTCTCCCAGCCAAAACCAGGACACAGCTGAATGAAAACAGAACTCTCTAGAAATGGATCTGTTAGGTCACCCAAGATCCGCTTCACTTTAGTGTCTGCAGAAAGAGCATCCCTAACAGAAATGGGGGGAAAAAGCCTTCTAAGTTTTTGGAACAGCAGGTTCAACAGCACTGATTTGTAGGAAGTGATGTTGATACCCAGCCCTGGAAAGCACTGACCAAGAGAAAGGTTGTGCCAGGGCAGTGCAGAGGACTGTCCAGTGCTTCAGAAAGAGGTAGCGTGGCCAAGACTGTTTTCCCATGAAGAGAGCAAGCCCCTCATCTAACTGCTTTGAGAAAATAAATTATGTTCCTTTTAGAGACTTATTGGTGGAATCTAATTAAAGTACTGCAGAAAAGGAACTAAAAAATTCCCTGTAAGTGGATTTGTTTGCTGGCAATTTGATATGAAATCAGGGGACTAGGAACAGATGATTAGCCTTTTATTTTTTTTCCTTTTTTTGTGTGTGTTTAGTTTTAAGAGATTAGGAACTACAAAATGCATATTACAGACTTCTGGCATCATTAGCAATTCCTCCAGCTTTATTTTCTCTGTCACTCTGTAATGAGTAATGAACTAAGCTGGTATTAAAGCCAGCTTAACAAGCTATTGCTTTTAAATTGCAAGTCTCCCAATATGTCCTTCTCCTTATTATTAATTTTAAGTAACTCTTGGTTTTTTTTGTTGCTGTATTTCTGTTCCTTGTGAATTTTGCATAATGTTTGCATTCACATACCTTCAGTCCTCCCGATAAAGATACAGTCTTTAGATGCAGCTCTCTCTCACCAGCTGCCAAGACATGAGAACAAAGGATGTTCCTAGGCAATGAAAGGTCAGAAAAAATATGGTCAAAGTCAGAAATCTACTTTAGGGGCAAGAAAGTCTCAGAAATTCAGTACTACATTGAAGTTGCTGAAATTCCTGAAAGGCACTTAAAATATCATGTCTATTAGCATCATTTGTAATTGAGCTGCTTAGAATAGTGATGAGAACAAGCCAGAAATTTATCTTCCTTGAAAGCTGTCTCTGACCACTTGGCTATAAGGAAGATGGGATTGAATCACTGGTCCTGTTCAACTCAAATGCTCAAAGAGAGCATTATTGGTGAATAATGAAGATTATTGAGATCAAAAGACATTTTTGCATGTGAAGAATTTAACGCAGTTTAATCAAAGAAGGTGTGGTAAATGTAGGGCAGAATGATGAATGCAATATCACATGCCTGTGTTTTCCATTTCACATAAAGTAAGAACAGATGATGTCCAGCAAATGTGGAAGATCATTTTTTCAATGACAAAGGAAAATACTTGGAAATTAACCCACTTGTGCTTGTTATCTTAATGAAGATAGAAAAACAATTTGTAATTGTGAACTTTGGGATCTCGTATTCCTCTTCTTTTTCCAAAGGCTTTGGCATTGAGGTTAGTTGAGTTTCTTGAGGCTTCTTCAATTCCTGGACATAATAAAAGTCATATTAGTGTTTTAAGAATTAAAACACTTAGGGTTTTGGAAGATGTTTTCTAAATTATATTATATCACTATGTGCTCTACAATTTACTTTGCCTTCTCTGAAGTGTTTGACCCTGTCAGAGATAAAAATGGGTGAATTTGGTCTAATTTGAAGTTTCCATTTCAAAAAATACGGTGAAGCTAGCAGTGAAAAAAAAAAGTATCTTTTTATAAATACAGATGAATTAAAGGCCAAGACTTTTGAAAACACAGATGATTTTTGAGTGCTTCTTTTCCGTTGTGCTTAACCGACGAGCCTCCTTTGACGGGCGTCGATGTCTCAAAAATAAGACACTTGTATCTTGAACGTTGCGTAAAGTTCTGGTGCCTCTCACCTCAAAAAACCCTCAAGCAACTGTAAAATGTGCAGAGAAGGGATACGGGAGGACCAGAGACAGGGAATGAGTTCCAGATGCAGTAGTTAAATAGACTAGATCTCTTCAGTCTAGGAACAGATGACTTGAGGATGGACTTGACAGATTCTGTAGGCATAACATTAGGGGTTGATGGAAAAAGGTGAATAAGGAATGGTTTCTTGAGGAGTATATATGGCTAAGCCTGTGGATGTTTTTGGCACAGAACATACTGAGGGCAGCACGAGCTCAAAAATGGGAAAATCAGGAGTAAAACCTATTAAAGTCTATGAAATAAGAAGACACTCGGAATCAGGACATGGCCAAGAGCTGGAGTGTGAGGCAGGGCTCTGGGGAAGTGTCCCTGTGTGTTGCCTCTGTCCTTGCCCATTCCCTTTCCCGGGGTGTAAGGTGTGGTTAGAGATTCACTGTTGTTCTTGACAGAAGCTTGTTCTGACTTGCAGCCATTTCTGAGTAAAATATTGGCCTCTCACCTCTTGAGAAAAAGGCTGTGTAAAAACATCACCATTTAGACACAAAAAAAATTGATGGTTTCAAATCCCTCTCTATACTTCAGGACCTTAAATGCCAGTTTTCAGAACATTAATTGTAAAGAATGTAAAGAATATCACCTTGCTCTGTGCCTGACCCCAGGAATATGGCGTAGCTGGTAGATTAAGGTATTATTTGCTGCAGGAAGAAGGATTGAAATTTAGCCATTATTTGTGCAGAAGAGAACACTTCATGCCAAGTGACAGTGTTAGGTGAGTGATGCCATCTTATTTCTTGTTATGAGTGTAAGTGTAATCCTATCTAAATATGGTTCTGCGGGATGGAGCTTAACGATTTCAGAGAGGAGTCATTACAGACAATCAAGTAAATAGAATGTATTTAGAAAGAAAAGGGCTCACCAGCTTGAAGAGTTATTTACCCAATGGCTTAGTGCACGTAGGCAGAGGAGTGGTTATTCTGTCAGGCTTCCTATGTACCTGTCAGAGTGTTTTCTGCTCTGCAGTATACATATTTATACTGCATGATTGAAGACTCCTATGCGAAGGAGCTATTGCCAGCTGTGATATGTATGTGCTGTCTCATGACAGGAATATCTTTTTAAAGAGGAGAGCAACTCCTTTAAAATATGCAAGGCACAGACGACGTATCTTTCACACCTGTGGTGGATTGACCTTGGCTGCATGCCAGGTGCCCACCAAGCTGCTCTGCTACTCCCCTCCACAGCTGGACAGGGGAGAGAAAATATAATGAAAGGCTGGTGGATCAAGATAAGGACAGGGAGAGATCACTCACCAACTGCAGTCATAGACAAAACAGGCTCAACTTGGGGAAATTAGTTTAATTAACTGCTAACCAAATCAGAGTAGAATAGTGAGGAATAAACCCGAATCTTTAAACCCCCTCCCTGCTTCCCTCCTCCTTCCCTTCTTCCTGAGCTTAACTTTATTCACAATTTCCTCTCTCTCCTTCCTCCAGTAGCACAGGGGGACCGGCAGTGGGGGCTGTGGCCTGTTCATCACATGTTGTCTCTGCTGCTCCTTACTCCTCAGGGAGAGGACTCTTCATGCTCTTCCCCTGCTCCAGTGTGGGTTCCCCACATGGGATCACAAGTCCCGCCAGCAAACCTATTCCAGTGTGGGCTCCTCTCTCCACAGGACCACAGGTCCTGCCAGGAGCCTCTGCCAGCAGTGTGGGTCCCCCATGGGGGTCACAGCCTCCTCCTTCAGGCGTCCAGCTGCTCTGGCATGGAGTCCTCCAGAAGCTTCCGGTTGGATTTCTGCTCCTCCATGGACCTCCGTGGGCTGTAGGTGGATCTCTGCTCCAGCCCCTGGAGCACCTCCTCCCCTCCTTCTTCACTCACCTGGGTGTCTTCAGGGTTGTTCCTCTCACAAATTTTCCCTTTGGCCCCCAATTGCACAAGTTTTTTTCCCCTCTTCTTAAATCTCTTATCCCAAAGGCACTGCCATTGTCACTGATGGGCTCCACGTTGTCCAGTGGCGGGTCTGTCTCGGAGCTGGCTGGCATTGGCTCTGTGGGACATGAAGGAAGCTTCCAGCAGCTTCTCACAGAAGTCACCCCTGCAGCCCCCTGCTACCAAAACCTTGCTACACAAACTCAATACAACACCTTTAGGTAAACATGAAAAGGGAGGGGTGAGAAGCAGAGAGGGAGGGTTACTGTAGTAGTTCTTGGGAGAATTCCCAGCTCTGTTCACCCTGGTTTGCCCTCAGGCTAACAGAGCTTTCCCTGCACAGCACCCAACAGCCAGAACGCTTAGGAGGGTCAGTCTGCCAGCAGCACCTGCTCAGGAGATGGACCCTTGGACTGAGGGGGATGTCTTGCTCAAGGATTCTGCTTCTCACCCAGCCCTGTGAGGTTAAGTAACTTGCCTGAGTATCAAACAGGGAGCATGTTCCAAAGACAGCTTTCATACAGGATTTGAGCACAATGAAAAGGCGAGTGCTTGTTTCATGTTTGCTGTTGGATGTAGGCAAAGTAACCTTGGCACAGCAAAGCTGCTGACATTGGAGATCTAAGTACTGACGTTGATCCCAAAGGCTCTAAGGAGTGCTTGGCCTGGCACCTCTCCTTGCATCTTTTTTCTGTACTTTCCTTAGGTCATTTGACAGGTTGATCTGAGTCACAGCCTCTGCTGCAAAGAACCTGAAGTGGTAGGAAGAGTTGTGAATCTGCACAGAGTGCTGTCAGCAGGGTTGGATTTAGAGACCTGCATAAATACTTCTCCATGTTCTTCCTGGGAATGGACACTCTCCTTGGTCTCAGAGTTTGCAGAGAACTTAGATTCATTGCCGTGGAGAAAAATAAGCAAATGAGAAAAAAGGAAAAGTATCTGCTTATCCATAAAACAAGTCAATAGAGGTCATTAGTAATAACATTTTAGCTTTGCCGTGATGCTGGCAGAGGCAATCTCTTCATCTCCAACCTGGATCGGAGTGAATTCGGAGGCACGGGGCTGCACTGTGGGTGACAGTGACAGCAATCTGCTGCCTGGGCAGCCTGGTTGAAAAAGCAGCCTCAGAGGTGTACATGCTGAGTCTAGACTGGCTCTGGCCAGTTCTCCCACCTGCCACTGCTTCCTGTTATTGCAGGGTTGTGTTAATATTTGTACTTACTGACTTTCTGTCCAGATATTTAGATAGTGGTACAGACTTCCTTCAGTGCTGGTATCTCTGATGAGTTACTTGCTATATTTCAAAGATTTTTAGAGCCAGAGAATATATATTTTAAAGTGTGCTTTTGATCAGGGAAGCGACTAAGTAAGAATAACTCCATTCTGATTTCGGAATGGTTCCCTAGTGTATTTTCAAGACACTTGATTATTTTGACAAATAGAAATCTTTATGCTGCTTCTCCCTGCAGACCTTATAAAACTATGGAAGAGTGGCCTGCAGTCTTTTCTGCCTAAAGCATCTGATACTTTAACTCCTAGGCACAGTCCTGAATATGCAATTCAGAGTCTTTATTACCTGTGCTGCTGTTAGAGACAGGAGAAATGTAGCATGATTTTTCCAGTCTCAAAATGATATTTCTGAACTGTCAGGGGAGAAAGAGCCCATCACTGAGTTGTAAACTGAGCAATAACAGAATGAGTGCAGGCTCTCTGCTGTCACTTCTCTATAAACTGACTGCTCTGGTGGTGGGCTCCTACTGCCAGCAGGGCAGGAGGCTCTGTGCTGTGCTTCTTTTCACTCCTACCACATACTGCTTAGGCATGCTGAGGCTTAGATGCCTGCATTGCTGACTTGAGAGGGAGCTGAAATGTAAAATCTCAATTTCAGCCTGGATTTCAAGCCCCGTGAAATCAGACTCCTTTGATATATGAAGGGTTTTGTTTGAGATCCTAGCACAAGTGTGAGCCAGCTGTAATGTCCAAGGGGCTTCTGAGTCTTGGCGTGACCCTTCTGCCTGTGAGCAGAGAGGTACTTGTGTCTTGTTGGCAGCAAACCTGAATCCAAAACTTCCTGAAACTATTGATAAGTGCTCATTTAATGTGTGAGTGGTAACAGAAATTTGGGGTTTTTTTCTTTACTGATTTAGCAAGTTGTTTCTGAAAATGCTGCAGGAGCTAGGGGAAAGGCAGGGCTGTGATTCCTAGTGTGGATTGAGCCAACTCAACACTGTAACTGAAAATGCAAACCAGGGCAAAATGCTGTGAAGTAGATGGGGAGAGGAACTGTTTGCTTTAATTTTACCTTCTGTGTTGCCCCTAGACTCTGAACTCAGAAGCTGGTTGGCAGCTTGTTCATCAACATTTGGACAGAACAGAGACAGGATCCATACCTCTTGCACCATCCAAACTCCTTCTTAAAGCAGCGTTTCCTACAGCTGGTCAGGAGTGGGTTTTTGTTCTCAGGTACAGCCTCAGTATAGGTCAAATGAATTTCCATTTACAGTTTCTTTTGGAAAATACTAGGATTTTCTTTTGGAAAAGGTGTGGGCAAAGGTTTTTTTGTTAAACTAGATCTAAAAGCTTCCTTTTGTAATGGTGGCTTCGTGCTTTGCTGTATTCAGATACAAACCAGTAATGAAATCTCCTATATATAATTTTGCCACCTTCCTCTAGGGAGATAGACACTGCTGCCCTGGTACTCTTGCATCTATGTGGTTGTGAACATAAATCCACTTCAGACCATCAGGTCCATCAAGCTGAGATGTGTGCTTATTATTTAATGGGTATTTAGGGATTCTGACTGTCCTGATGCGGGGATTTGGAAATCTTTTTCTGGGAGGAGGCTTCCAGGTGTCAACATTCGGATGACACTTGGTCCCCTGTAGTAACCAGCGCTATTTCAGGGAAATCGCCTCATTCATTGAAGGTGTATTCAGGGAGCAGACTTAAGAAAGGAGAAAGACCAAAACAGAAGCCACTGTTTTTCTAAAGGAGCCTCTGATTTGGGGTTTTTATTTTGCTGTGATCATAACAACCTATACATCTACTGCTCACTGGTTCTTTAAATGTTAGGAACTGTTGGATTTTCAGAGAAATCAAACAGAAGACAGATTTTCACTCATCTCACTAAATAAATACTTGAAAGGAAGGGGAGAGGAAGAGTTAAAGGAAAGGGAAATGATGTTACAGATTGATTCTGCCACTGCTATTTGCTGGTATATTTTTCCTGATGATTATAGAGAGTCCTTTTCAGTTTAGTATCACTTGTTTCAAGGTGAAAGTTAATTTAACAGCAAAACAAAAATAATCTGAGATACATTTGATGCCAGCTAATTAGTTTAGCTGAAAATCCCAGTCTGAGGCCAAGACCTCCTCAGACCAGGCTTTCTATACCTTTAATAGAAAAGCAGTCCTTAACTCAAAAGAGTTTGCAGTAAAAGTGTCAGAGGAGAGAAAACCAACAAAAATGACAGATGGGAGAGTGTGCAAAGAAACAGCAAGCTAATTAAGATTAGCATAATAAGCAATGCAATGAGGTTATTGTAATGCTCAGTAATTACAGACAAGTAAGAAACTGATGGGCGGTGAATTTCTTATTTTCTGCTTGAAAGTAATTGAATTCTTTCCTGCTGTTCTCTCTGTGTGCAGGAGTGTATTTTCAAAGCCCCCTTCCTGCTTTTTGGTGTGGTAACTTCGTTACTCGAGCGTGTTTCCTTGGGCTGCCAGATACCTAAGTTTGATGGAAGCTGTACCTAGAACCATGGGTGCTCTCAGCGTGTAGAAAGCACTTTGCGGTGTGATTTCATACATCCTTTTGAGGCTTATGTTTCGGTCTTTGCATATTTTGCCTACTTACAAGTCAGTGTTAGTGAACATATGAAGAACCTGTTACTATTGGGAGAGGAGTGGAATACCTAGAGTGATGATGCAGAGATAAATGCTGCCTGCTCTGAACGCAGCCCTCCTTTCATAGTCGCATGTGGCGGTGTGATCTGCCAGAGTGGTGCTCTGCTCAGAAGGCAGCAGGTCCAAGAAGGGAAGCCTGTCCAGTAAATGAGGCCAGGCATGTGAGCGACTGCAATCAAAACATGCTCTTTACTCCACAGACAGAAGGACAGATGGCTCTGGAGTTTATGAGATCAGGTAATAGTCTCTTGTCGAGAGAAGCATGTTAAATATGTCAATCAGCCGCAACTTGGAAAGCCCCCATTTGACTACTTGAATAATCAGAGCAGGTTCTCCCAGGGCTGACAAGTTGAAAATCTGTCATTGTTTTCTCCAGGGAGTGTGAAGTACATGGTAGTAACAGAATAAGAGGGCATGTTTTTAGGAAGAAAATGAAAGTATAGTGGTACTCCTTTCAGTATGTATGGCCCTGGGATGAATGTCCTTATGTCTGTATGCTCTGCTGTGGACCCGATAAAGCCTGACCCCTGAAATCTCAATTTTCTACGTTCAGGTTTTAAGTTGACCTTAGTTCCTTTGAAGTAAGATTGACCTGCACTGGTTTAGTGTCTTCCTAGTCTCCATGGCTATTGCAAACTGTGCAGTTTTTGGCTGTGTGCTGGAAGTGCTTTTTTTTTTTTTTTTTGAGAGAGGGAAGGCTGTTATCCTCCCTATTTTTGGTTGTGTTTTTGTACATCTAGCTGATAAGTCCCAGCTCATTCAGTTATTATATCAGAGACCTCCACAGCTGGAACCTCTGTCAGCTGCTAAGCTACTGCTCTTCACAAAAAGGAACATTTTCTGAAGGTCAGCAAAGAGAGAGACAGAACAGGAGTTCTCTAAGGAAGCCCCATTGTCTCCAAGGCAGGAGTAATTTTCTTTTCTCTGGCAGCAGACTGTGTCTTGGCTTCAGGTACCTGCCTGCCTGCCTACCAGCTCCCTGCAAGCCAGAGCTGCGTGAGAGACGCAGCACACAAACTTCACGGGGCAGAGTCATGTGAGAATCTCCTGCTACTGCAAAAATCACGTCTGAAGCGTGCCAGAGGTTTTCTTTCTCACCTTCTGCCATGCGAACGTCTGTTTTATGCGGTTCTTTTTTAGCACACAGCTTGGGCATGTTTTGTTCATATAATAGGTGAATTCAGGATATGTCACCTCTGACATGAGTGTTGGGGTGCAGTGAAGGCACCTGGGCACCATCATACAGCAGGCTGGGCAAGGGTCTGGCTGGGCAGGGTGCAGCTCCATTTTATCCCAGCAAGGCAAGCAGGGCCAGGTTGGGGATGGTCATCAGGGTCAGCTGGGAGTCCAGATCGTTGGACACATCTGTGGTGATGAGATTTATGCAAAGTCAAGCTGAGAACACAAGTCAGGCTCAGGACCACATCCAGCGACACCGGGCAGGTCCGTAGTGGTGAGTGAAGCAGGGCTGAGGTTTTGTTAGGAAGATGGGATGCAGAGCAAGGTCCAGATCAGCAAGGTCCATTGCCTGGCACAGACAGGGCTGGGCCTGGAGACAGGCACGGCGCATCTCTGCAACAGCTGAGGCAGCGACTGGAGGCTCAGAGCTGAGCCCCTTGGGCAGAGGGCTTGGGGAGGGCCCTAGAGGAGTCAGGGTGACTCAGACCTTGGCCTTGAACTTACATTGCAGGACTTTGTGTTGGAATAGTTCAGTTTCACACTTTCTGTACTTCACTGTCAGGAAGAGGAAAGATTCAAAGCAAATTGTGGGGCCTTTGCAGTTGGTACAAACTGCACAGTTATGTAGGTAAGAGGCAAATGCTACTTTCAGACTGGGGAGGGGATTAGTCCCTTACATGGACTGCGGGCTGGCCTTGTCAGGGTGTTGGAAGAACTCTGCTGTCTGAGATGGACCTCACATTGTCAACTGGAAATTTATGTAAGTGAGCTGCTGCTCCTTTCATACGAAACAAACCTCCCAACAACAAACCACCTTCCAATCTCTTCTCTTGCCACAGCTGGGATAGTATGACTGACAGAGCTCTTTCTCAGCCAGTTGGGGTTTGAGCGTGGCTTTGAAGTTCCTTCATGTGCTGCTGCAGCAGCAGTAGAAGTCATTCCTCTGTTTCCATTCATTCTTCCTTCAAATGTAGGAATATTTATCTAGCAGCTCAAGCAGCATTTCTGTGGTTTGCTGCAGGGGAGGTTGGTAGCTGAATGGAAGCGTGTGTGTGCTGCCTCGTCGGGGATCCCTGGTAGCTTCAAGCTGCTGTAGGTGTTGACTGTTTTGGCTGGCTCTGAAGGCTGATGGCTTTAATTTTACTTTTTTTTTTTTAAGAACAATTCAGTATCCTCTTCCTGTTCAGTCTCTTAAGAAAGAAAACACGCACTCCAGAGAAGTGGTCTGTGGCAGAGAAAAACCAGCTATAAATTTCTTGATTTCCTTTCAGAGAGTAGCTGCTTTTGCATAGTTTTTCAGAGAATTTTGCGAGGGCACGAGGAGGCAGGGGCCATACCACAATGTTTCTGTGGTACAGAGACATATTGGCCTTCTTCAAGAGTGAAGTGCCGACTTGCATTTTGATGTGCATTGCCTGGGAGCTGTTTGCACAGGTTTTACAAGCCCCAGGTGAAGGGAAGCAAACTACAGTCAGATAACCTTGAAAGAAACAGTCAGCTGCAACTTCCTTTTGTCTGTGCTGCCTACAAACCCCATGGCTGGACTACATCCAGTACTCTTCATTTTGAAAACGTTACTCTTTCATGGGTCCTCAACAAATCTCATTTGTCTTCAGCATTTTTTTGGATGTGAGTCAAGGGAGCAAATAGAGGAGCTGAGGGGAAAGTGACAGCCTCTGCTCTTCAGTGCCTTTCCTGGATCCATCCTCAGGGTTACCAAAGAAAATCACCTTTATTTTGTTTTTTTGGAAGTAGAGACTTGTCAGGTAGAAATGTGACCTGAACCAAGAGTTCATTCACACAGTAAGCACTGCACAGCAGTTGGTATGTGAGCTGTCTGAGCCCAGTGTCGGAAGCCGAAAACACAAAGTAACCTTCCATCTGCCAAGAATTCAAGGGGGGAGGATCTCAAACGTGAGCATCTCCTGATATCTACTGCAGAGATGGGGAAGAAGACCGGGAAGGATCCACAGGTGGATCTGAAAGATGTTTTCTTGCGTTTTAAAGGGTTTTTTTTGGTTAAAGTAAGTGTGTAATGAAGTCTACCTTGTCTTAGCTCTAACCTAATGATGAATAATGTTTGGCAATGCAGTCATGTTACAGGTACAGTCACAGGTCAGGTTGCATTAGTTATAAGAATCTCTATTCGAAGTCTGATTCAGCTATTCATTGGGAATAAAGAGCTAAACAACCTTCTCCATCCATAGCTACAATTTAAAATAAAAATGTCTGTTAAAGAGGAACGATGTTGAATAAGAACTGTACTTTCACCATCCCTGTTCCTTCAGAGTCTTGAAATCATGCTGGTTTAACTGAATAATGGTACTGTGGTCCAGTGTTTTTATCATCAGTCAGTGCTTTTAAATGGTTAACTTGTGCACACCTGTTGGGCTTAAATTGCTCAGTTCATGATGCCAGGCGAGCTCAGACCATCATGGGTAAAATAGGTCTGTCTCTGTGAAACAAAGTGGAATCAGCACGTTTTCCTTTTGTTGGTTACCTCAGATAGGACTGGGTATCCTAAAGTGCAGAAGGTTATACAGTGATGTTCTTTCAGTTTCTAAAACAGGAGGTAATGTTAAAATTATTTGCACAGAACATGGTCTGAGTGGTTTCAGAAGGAGGTGCTACTCGCTTTTGCAAAGTCTCCCTGTCCTTGTGGAGAGCTACAGTGGTACAGAATCTAATAGACAGATCTGGTTTTTTTTGAAAGGAAAACTAAGTTTATCAACAGAAATACCATTGGGAGAGGTTCTTCATCCTTCAGAGGCATCCCAAACCACATATCAGATACTACCTGCTGTATTTGGCTTTTCCTGCTTTATAGCACCTGTCATTTGAATTGGATGCTGAATCTTTGGCTAGATTTATGGGAACATTTTTCTACCTTTTATACGGCAGCAATGTTGCTTTCCCGTGGGAAAATAACTTTCCCTTCAAACATTTGCTCCTAAGAAGGATGCTTGGGGCACTTAACACCTGCCTCATATTTGGGAATGGCATTTATGCTACTCTGTTATTATCTTTGGAGCGTGGAACTATTTTTTAAGAAGAAAAGGAGAAGCTATAGCTGTGACCACTTCTAGTTGCAATGCCTGAGAGATGAAAAGTGCGTGCTTCTGTTTGATGGTATGCCAGAGGGAAGAGCTTCAGCCCAGAGGCATCTTGAGAAACCAGAAGATAGTCCAAGGGATAGCCCTTAACAAGAAATGCAAAATTCCCCTTCCTTGGGAGACTGACTCTGGTACAGGTTGGGAACCAAGTGGCTGAGTGGCTGTCCTGCTGTGAGGGCCTCGCAAGCTGTGAAGGTGACAAGCTGAATGTTGACCAGCATGTGACCTAAATGTGAATAGGATGAACTAAATGCTGGGCTGCAGTTGGGCTGTGGCCAGCAGATTCAAGGAAAAATACCCCTCTCCATTTGAGATTGGTGAGGCTTTGCCTGCCATGCTGGGTCTAGTTTTGGGTCTCTCTTAAAAAAGAAGGATGTTAAGATACTGAAGCAAGACCCACAAAGGCCTGCTGGGATGGGTGGGGGCTGAGCACATGAATTGTGGGCAGAGTTTGAGGGGAATGGGTTTGTGTACTCCGGTGAGGGCAAGCAAAGGACTAAATAACAGCCCACAACTACTTGAAGGGAGTAACAGAAATGACAATCAAACCCTTTCCAGTAATTGCAGGTGGTGGGTCAAGGGTGCAGTGGCCAGAAGTGGCAGCTTGGAAGCTTCAGCTACTTAAGATGAGCTTTTTCATTTGTTTGGTACTGCAGCTCTGTAACAGTGCTTTAACAGTACCAAACTGCAGTTTGGTGCTGAGCTCTGGAGATAACCTATCTCCATTCTTGGACATTTTCAACACTAAGATAGACCAAGCCATGGCTGAGCTGATCTAGTGTTGGCAGTAGTCCTTCTAGGAAAATGGCATTGGCCTAGAGACCTGCAGAGTGCCAGCCAACACCTCTGCAGGCTGTGCAGCCCCCAGCTCCTGGCCAGCCCCCAGTCTAGAGAGCTGTGGTGAAGTGGGGAGCAGTGTCACTGGGGTCATGTTCAGCTTGGTCCCAGAGCTCTGAACTGCTCAAGGTGAGTCATTGATTGGGTTGGTAAAAGGGTGAAGGTTTGTGTTTTTATCCCTTGGCATTTCCCCCGTTTATTTGACGTGAGACTTCATTAAAAACCACTCAGCTAAAAATAGGCTATACTGATCTAGAGTTCCTTGATTCATCTGAGAGTGTGCCCTGCTTCCACTTCTTGCCATCAGCTGTCTTTTTGCTTTTAATTAAATCTGGGTTTTATATTTTTAAATTTTTTTTCTCTCCCCTGCCCCGTCCCTCCCTCCCCCGCATTTCATTTCTGTACCAGAGGACCGAGTTTCTTCTGGGCTTTTAAAAGCACAGTTATTAGCTCATACATAGCATTTTCCACTGGCTATGATAAACGGTGGTTTCTGTTATTCAGTCTCTAAAGTTTTCTGGTCTTCAGTGCTTCTTGAAACTTCCAAGAGACTGTATGGTTCAGTGACAGAGTTTAGAGAGTGCCTTGCCTTGCCTTAGTGTGGCTGTGCTCAAGTATTTAATGGTGCTTGTGACCAGCAATTTCAGCTGAAGCAAAAACCAGTTTTTTTGGTTAGCCTGACTAGTTCTCAGTTGGTTAGACTACTAATGTACTGTAAGAAAAAGTGTATCTTGAAAAAAAGTAAATAGGACCTTATTCTCTGCTTGGTTGAACTGCCACAGCGTGGTTGATTTCAGTGAGGTCGTGATGGTACAAATCACATCTTCCTTTTAGGTCTTTCTAGCTTTGTGTTGCATGTCTAATGTCATGGTGGGGAACAGAGAAATATCTTTATTATTGTGGAACATTTGGTAGAGTCCGTCAGGCAGAACAATTTGCTGCATTGTTATTAGGGATTAAAAATCGTTGAGAGAGATGCACGTAAGTGCTAATAAGGAGAAGCTTGGTATGACTTTAGAAAGAAAACTTGTTGTTTTCCATTAAGTTTCTCTATTTTCTTAATAAATAATTTGTATTATTTGAGTACTATTTGTCAGTTCCATGAAGTATTTGGAAGAAGTAATCAGGAAGACAGAAGCTGTGAGGTCCATTGAATAGTAAGGAAGATAAAGAAATATTTTAAAGAAACTTGGAAGGGTGAATAGGAGTAGGAATGAGAGTGAAATTAATCATGGCAGAATCCAAGTGAATATGTCTGATAAAATAATTTGCACTGATGTTTGAAGGAAATGAGTCATTTCAGAAGTGACAAATCAGATGGTACATGTCTACAGCATGCTATGGCAGTGGAAAGCACAAGCAGGAGTGCAGGCAGGTTTTGTTGAATAAATTGTGTCCCGTAATAAAGCAGTGAAAACTTCTCCTTTACCTGCCTTTCAAGTAAAATCTATCAAATCTTGTGCTGAACCCTCTGATACCAGTCGGGTTTCATATACTGCATGTAAAATTATGGGAGAGGAGTTGGAGGGTAAGAAAAAGCATTGCGGTAGTTGTGAGCAGCATGGTTTAAGAATCTGGTAGAACACGGTGGAGGAAAACAAGTATGGTAACATGAAGGGCAAAATTAGAGAAGAGGGAAAGGAATTCTTTAGGCATAAATGAATGAGTTTTAGAAAGGATGAGTTACTGGGGAAAAAAATCTCCTTTTCATCCGCAAAAGCCTTGATGGTGCCATCATGGTAAAATGAAGCTGGATGACTGAGAGGTAAAGTGCATTTAACAATTCTGCAGCATCTGGGAAGTCACTTAGTGCAAATTCAATAGTTTGTGCAGAGTGAGTTCAATGGCAAAGTTCACAACAAAGGCAGTGGTTAAGCCTCAGAGAAGAGTAAACAAATGTAGGACGTGTACCTTGCCATCTACACGTAAGAATTAGTTCCAAATTGAGTCTTTGTTTCTGACTTTTGACTTGAGGGCACTGGGTCTTGCCTTTCCATGAAGAGGCAAAAATAATTGCAGATCACTTTCCAGTCTGGAACACTGTGACCTACCTTTTATAGATTTGGTAACTTAAAATAACTCCCATCTCATTACATGCACTTTACTGCTGTCCCAGTCTGAGAACACTTCTTGGTCTCCACAAACTCCAAAGAGGTACTTGCTGCTGCATTAAAAACATCACGTTAGCACTTGGCATTTATCCTGAGTTCTCATGAATTTTCATGCACTGAAAAATGTCTAGGAGGTGTCAGTCTACTAAAAGTATAAATATTTTCTACTGAAACCAGATGATGTGTTACAGCTTTGCTTCGCATAAACTCTTCCTCTACGTTCTTTACGTAGTGTGGTTCAGAATGAGTGTGATAGAGCTAGGAGAATTAACCACCTATTCTTCATGGTTTCTGTATTTAATCTTTCAGTTTATAATATTAATCATTAAGGTTTTTGCACATACAGAAGGTTCAGAATACTACAGTTTTTTGCTCCGTCAGACAAAAAGTGTATGTAAGAAGCCTGAAGTTTAGAGTCATAATTTAGTCACTATATGTAAATGATTTCATTTCACATGTTGTTCTCATTCTGCCTTATGCCTGTGAGATTTTTGTATTACTATTTTTTATTTGTCCACCCAACTTTTCGGAAATTGTTTTGTCATTTCATTCAGCATTTGTCATTTTCACTTCAACACATTTCATAGTCTTTCCTACTCAGGGAGCCAGATCTGTGTCCAACTGAATTCTGTGTGAGGCACTGACTGACTCCAGCAGAATCCAACTTAAAGAATGGAGGCAACCTGAGGGCCTCCATCAGCACAAATGACATTCCCCAGCCGAAATAGTTGCATTGGCACTCCGGAGCTGATTGCTTGAGGAAGAAGTGCTCTCAGCTGCCTTGGACTGCAGAAGAACAGTGTAAGACAATCAATTACAGAATTGCAAGGGGATTCAGAAGGCTCTCTAGTGGTTATATAGGTGAGCTGAAAGCAGGTCTTACTAGATGAGGTTGTTCCTATGCGTGTCCCGTCAAGTTTTAAGTATCTTCAAGGGTGGAGCTCAGTCTCTCTGTGGACCTCTTCCTGTGGTTGACCACTCTCCAGCAAATTAATTTGTCTTTGTTCTGTGAATACATGACAGCAAAAAGAATGGTGCAGAGGAAAAGCTTGGTGTGAGGCACATGGAAATCTAATGAAAACAGAATGACTTTCTTGCTCTTATCATTCCCTGCTATAAGCTAGTAGTAACAAGCTGGCTACGAGGCAGTGGGAAGTATCACAATATTCACAATATCTTCACTAATTCATTGCTGCAAAACGGTCTTTTTGTTCCATCACTGTTTATCTGGATGAAAGAGCTAAGAAAATGTCTTGGATGATTTTACAGTGAATATATTCTTTTCCCATCCATTCTAAAGAATCACATAGTGGTTAAGAGAGGGGGAGAAAGCTCTTGCAGCTTACACCTGTTGAGACAGAATCAGCAAAAGCAAAGTATTCTCCACACTATGAGAACCTTCCCCGTGATTATGGGCAAATCACTTGAATTTGATCTCTTAGCTTTTTCATGGATGTCACACTGCTTGGAGTTCGTTTGAAGTAGTTGTTGATGTCTTTATATCTACTGATGTTAAAAATAAACCGTGGATCATCTAATCGGATCTCCTGTATATCCCATCCTGAAGAATTTCACCAAAAAGCTCAAGGTTCTGTAAATTAGCTGAGAAGTGCCTTAGGCAACATGGTGGAAGGCCTTCCAGGTGTCTTGCATTTGCAGTTCTTCAGGGGCCCATGAAACAGGGGTGCCTGATCTCATGTTCTCAGTCACTCACATTTTTTACTGTTCTTGTTCAGCCATTTCAGCAACTTGCTTTCTCCTTCTTTTGCAGACTTTTGGGCAAATCCTGAACTCTCTGGCTTTTCCGTACGTCTCCACTTTACATTAAATGACCTTTTTTTTTTTCACACAACTTAAAAAAGATCTGCTTGCAAACCTGTTTCATTATATTACTTGTTAAGCCTGATTAACAGTATCTTTAGCTTGTGGAATTACTGGGTTTTCGGTCTCGTGTACATGACTTCATTAGCATTCACCATTTTGTCTGAACTGTGTTAAGCCTGCATTATTATGGAGAAGGATCCAGTGTTGATTTTCTGTGTGATCCTGTACAGCATAAAATGTTCCCGGTCAGATGGAGCCTTGAAACCCACAGCCAGAACTGAGAGATGGAAGAACTGAGGATGAACCTTATCAATACTGAAAAAACAGTGCTTAGGGGCCAGGTTTCTTGCTAGCTGATGGGAAGGGGAAAGTGAACCATGTGAGTAGAAAAAACGAAGAATCTTTAATTAAAGCCGAATAACAAAAACAGCATGCAAAAATCCTTGAGCTATTATCTCTGATCTCTATATATGCTTTCTCTTCATTTTGTTTCTAGGATTTCCCTACTGCCCTTACTCTTCTGCAAGATTTCTTTTTTCCCTGAGATTTGCATTTAGAATTAAATTTTCCTTCCTTCTCCCATGTGCATGCAGGAAAGAAAACATTTTTATTGCTGTAGCTGGTGATATCTGCTCATCAGTAGGATGTGAAAAGGCCTTTCATATTTGGTTTGCTATTTTTTGTTTCCCCTGCTACCTCTTCTCTGCGAATGTCAGACTTTCAGCTGCCAGAGTGAGCTGGTGGAAGAGAGTCTGCTTGAGGGAATTGTGACGTGGATTAGGATTGAATTCTGCATGCTAAAAACTGACAATCCTGCAACCCTGGAAAAAAGCACTCCAGGTCATTTCCAGTGCTGGAGTCCCTTCCCTTCTCTACTGCCAAGAGTAGCACTGGAGGAGATGGCGATAAAACCAAATGTGTTCTCCAGCTCATAGAGGGTTTTGAAATTGTATTTCTGTTCTGGAAAATAGCTGTGTAAAAGGTACACGACTGTACTTCTTGGACTGTGTTGCTTGTGGCATCAGAATTTGAGGTGATGAATACAAAGAGACATTCTTTTCTTACCCATCTTAGAAGACTAATGTACCAAAATGACAGTGTTGTCCTCATGGAATTTTCTTGTAGTACTTGCAGCATTTGCTATTTTTCATAAAATCTCAACTTTTACAACCACGTTAATATTTCAGAATATTAGGGTTTATTTTTTTCTGTGAGCACATTTTAAATTTTGTTTTCCAGAGGAAAAGGTGTCACTCAAATGTCATACTTTTTAGAGTCTCTCAAAAGTTCTGGAATATTCAGACTCCCAACATTCGACAAAAGAAATGCATCCTGCATTTTAATCCAGCCTCACGGTTTTAGGAGTTTGATTCCTGATTTCTCTGTGTATAAGATAAAAAGTATTTACTTGAGCTGGATTTTATTCCTTCTGTACCTACAGCAGACTAGAAATCTAGTGAGCTGACTCAACCACAGTCAACTATAAATAAGAAGAGACTTTGGGAGGTGGTGAGGTTGCCCAAAGATCATTTCAGGTATAATGGGAAGTTGTCAGGGCTGTCTTGTTATCACTTTGGGTCAGCCACATGACTGATAATGTGAAGGATGATTGGAAGGTGCTGTATATTCTTAAATCTTCAAGGAGAAAATGTCCAGTCTTCTAGAATCAATTACCAACTGCTCTCTCGATTAAGAGAAATTGAGACAAGTCGGGGTAATGTTGTGTCACTTTTGCGACATCATGTTTCTTGACACAATAGCAGGATAACAAATCCCCATGGTCAGTTCCATCTTCAGCTGTAACCTGCTCCATGCAGGGTAATGGTTGGAGTCAGGGGACAATAAACTCAAGGAAGCCCTTAGCTGACACTGAACTTTAACATGAATAAATATTTTAAGCAGAGGACCTGGGTCTGAAGTGAAGTGACCAGATGCTTTGCTGTGTGTTTATATACACTGGTTTTATCTTTCTGTAGCCACCTTGCATAAAATTATATGATAATTCTTGGCCTGCTTATTTTCTTCTACTGTGTGATCCCTGGCTTAGTCTCAACTGTTTCAGAGATTTGTTTGATCTCCACTACAGTGGTTGGGATCCCTGAAAGTCATTAGGACAGATTCATCTCTTGGATTACCCACATGCCTTGTTGCTTTTGTCCTGCCTTGACTAACAAGTTTTGACAAGTAAATTATCAGATCAATAGCCCTTGTCAGACGAGGCTGATGGAGAAAACGGGAAGCCGCTTCAAAGCACAAATGGTTTATTGTCTCAAGAAACATAGCAGATCTTCAGGGATGTTGAACCCAATTATCCATATCCTCCTTGGATAATGCTAAGCTGTTTCAAGCTAATTACCCAGAGTTTACACCAATCTGGATATGAATTTCATCTAGTTCTAATGAACTTTTATTCTTTGCTGTGCTCGTCTCAACTGAAAGTGAATTTCACTTTTGAGTTAATGTTGGTTTTGTTTTAATTACATCGCAGCAGACTAATTGGATGGCTCGGGACTAGATACTTAATAACTTGATATTGCATATTATTAGTGCTGTCATTTAATATTAAGGGATGAAAGAAAGTTATTACTAAGTACAGAGGTTTTGGAGCTTATTCTTCCAGGAGAAGCATCCTGGATTTTTCCGCTTCTTGGTTTGGTCTCCTTTGACTTAGTGGCTGATCGAGCTCTTAGTAAGGTCTATAAAAAGATTCCCATTGATTTGAATGAAGCTTTTATAGATGTTGATTTAGGTCTCAATTTAGAAAAGTACTTTAGCAGGTGAATAAATAAGTTTTCCTATCAACAGAACTTAAGTACATGTTCAAAAAAAAGCACTGAAGCATGAATCAAGACTTAAAAGGGTAATTTATTCATAAATGCTTACCTTCCAACTTACCAGAAGGAAATAGTAAATCATTTTAAGGGTGAGCTAACCTTTCTCTTTTAATTTTTACCTTATAGTCATGACTGATTTATCTTTCACATTTTTGGCTTTGGGAGATTAGGGAGAAACCTCAAAACTTATTTCCAGTTTGTCTGCCACTTAATTCACCAACAGCTTGTATTTTTCAAGTCTGCTTCTGTTCTCCCTTACTTTTTAAAATGTTGATTGAGTGGCATTTGATCTGTCTAGACTGAGTGGGAGTATTACTGCTTAATTCACTAATTGAGAGATCTGTACCCACCAACTTCAGAGAGATGACTCGTGTTACAAACTTGATGTGAGACCAGAATCAGGTCTTTGGGGTACTGGGCCTACATTGGAGCTCAGTCTTGCAATTAGCAAAGCCTTGGAAGTGAAGTTCACCTTTGAGAACCACCAGGGAAGTCAGTGGGACTGCTCATCAAGTGTAACATGCAGAGATGTTTTTAAATGTGGTATTGTCTTTACAGAACAGGACTATATTCGGTGCCTGATTTTTGCATCTTCCAGCTAACTTCATGTCTTCTAATGATATTCCAGTGTTTACTGCCTCTGGCAAAACACGTAATTATGTTCCTAACTGTTCCAGTTGCTACTTCAGCATCTCTGTGCAAAGTGGAGATGGTCTGAAGGGAAGGAAGCAGGTGAGAAAACTAAGAGTTGCACACCTCTATGCTCTCATCTTTGTTTCTTTAAAATTTAGGTGGAACTTCAGTGGTTTAAATGGAAGTTCTTATATTAAACCCTTTTTATTAGTTATTGTGTTTAAACTCAGGTTTTGGAATGACTGCATTACTAGCAGTCGTTAAGATATTGTTGGAAAAAACTACAATAAAAAAAATTTCTGCTTTGCTTTCTGCACTTCTCTTAGTCTAAGATAGTAAAACCTAATGGATCAGTTATGATTTTTGTGACTCACTAGATCAGCACAGTGCAATTTATTTAGAGTTCTGGAAATAGACTGTATTTTGAAAAAAAAAATCTATGCTCATCCGGAGGAAAAAAAATAATGTTTTTAGTCATATGAACTTTAATAACATTTCTCTTAAGTTCCCATCTGCAGCTCAAAATTTACAATGCATGTTGAGACACAAAGATACAGTTAAGTGGAACTTCAAGTCCTTCTATACTTCTCAGCTTGATGGAATTTACATTTTGTCAAGGCTGGTCACAAGCTTATGTTGCAGTTTCTTTAACTTAGGTGATGAGCAAAGGCTTATTTGGGGAGTCAAACATTCCAGTCTCTAGCTAGAAAACAATGAGACTTTAAACAGAGATCTGAATTCTTTTGTTCTCATTTTGTGAGGTCTAAAGTCTTTTTTAGCTGTTCTTTGAAACCATCAACTGTGAATAACTTTTATTGTTAGCAGAGACTCTGCTGTTATCCATGGTTCCAGGAGCTAGAACTGTGAGGGAAACACTAAGCAGATCGCAGATAATAATCTGAGTTTTTGATAATCTAATCGCAGTTAATAATGCCGATAAGCTGCAAGTCTTATAAATTATTAGAAACAGTGAAATTTGTAGTTTTACACAGATCGTGCTATGCCAGCCCTGCAGCATCTGGGGATTTCTTTTCACGGGAGTAACTTTGTTACATATGGCTCTGTTGCTGTTACACTGTTTTCTGCTAGCCATGACATCTGTACCTAAGAGAGAGCCTGAATCTGTATTTCTAGACTTACTCGATATTATTGTTGTTTGGATGCAGTAACAAATTGGAATGTGAATAAAACATCATGCCGACCCCTGCCTTTTCAAGTTTAGGTGCAATTAGAGTAAGAAAGATTTGCGTGTAGTGCCCCAGAGCTGTGACTGAATAGCAGACAGCTATATAAATGTTCTGGAAAAAAAAAAATTAAAAAAAATTCACAGGCATAAGCTAACTAGTTTAAATGAGATAAAATGCTGCACTGCAGAGTTATTTCAAATAGGAGGATGTATGAAATACTGAAATGTAATAATACGTCTCCAGAATGTTCTCTCTCAGAGATTCTTGGCGGGTAACGCACTGAATAGAATGCAAATAAATATGGTTTTAATAGTAATCAATAGATTATTGTGTTGGTGTAGAACAGATTTACTGTTTGGATCACACCTGGTGATTCTGCACTACGTACCCATTGCTCTTCTTCTGCAGAGTCCCGTTTCAGTAGGAAGCCACAAGGTCTGCACACAAATACATATTGAAGTCACACCCAACATACAGCTCAACATGCAGGCATACTGTAAACTGTTTTTTACCAGTGCCGCCTCAATTGTAGCTAATGTTGGAAAATCCTTGCTTTTTGAAATGATCCGAATTACTGAACATTTCTCCCAGCCCCTTTATGAAAGCAGTGTTGATCTGTGAGCTGCTGTGGAAACACTGTTGTGCCAAGCAGGCTGCCAGATCGTGGCTGTGTCCCACGTGAGGTCCCAGGAAGGCCAAGAGGTTGTGGCTGTGCGTTTTTGACCGGAGTACGCCGGCGCTGGGAACGTGCAGTTGGCAGAGATCTGAACACGTTTCCCTGCATTTTCTTTTTATAGGCGAAGTCTTTGGTGAAGGTAGGCAAAGAGTGAGTTTGGTTAGCATTCATATGCGTGCTGCTATATGGCTGCTCAGTAAGGATGAAAGAGGAATTAGGTAGAAGATAAATAATTAGAGTGATGGGTGAAATTCTATATCCAACGAAGCACAGGAAATACATTACAATCAAGTACTGAGCCCTAGTTTTAATTTTCTGAGTCCCCAGGCCAGTTCTTTTTAACCACAAAATATTAATAATGTCACCACAGCTAGTTTTTTTACAAGATAGACAATATTAGAAATCGCTCTTGTGTAGCACATTATAGCATGAGTAATAGTGAAGCCTCTAAGACTTTTTTTAATATGTCTTTCAAAGCATAATGGGAGCAAGAGTAATTTTCCAGGAAATTGTATATTCGCTGTTGTTACTTTACTTTTCTTTCAACTCTTATTACTACTGAATTGAGGGAAATCAAGCCTGTTCTCTACCTTTTTTTCTTTTTACATTATGAAGCAGCAGTAGCTATAAAATATATGCACTCGTATGAAAAACCACCCCGATGTTTAAAATAGCCAGCAAGGAATCATAAACTGGAATGCAAGTTTTGTATTTCTGAGAAAGCAGCTATTGTAAATTAAGTCAGGTTTATTTATGAGACTTATTAATGTGAAATATAGAATCGGTCGGTGTACTGTGGTTTTCACAGACGGCTACTCTCTTAAGAGACAGGGTAATTATGGTCATAAATATTGTGTGTAATCCTGATGGTTAGAAAGGGGAGGAAAGGTTAGAAAGGGAAGGCTGTGAAAGGGTTTTGAGAGGGCGTGCTGTTGCCAGCAGGGGTTTAACACTCTGTTTGGAAACCTGATTAGAAGTATGAATGCAAAAAAATCTGCATCGCCAGCAATTCATTATTACAGACTTCTTCTTACTAAGTGTTTGGGGGAGAAAATGATGTTTGAAATGGGTCTGCCTCAAATGAAGGCAAGGTAAAAATGACATTGTTCTTCAGAGGTGCCCAGTGGAGACTGGCAGGGCCGTGGCGGGGATCGCCCGGCGGGAGCCTGAGGCGCAGGGTGGGCTCCTTGAGGGGTGCCACAAGCAAGTGCTGGTGCCCTGCAAATGTCATGCAATTTTTAGAGAAGCAGACAAGTTTGTTCAGACCTGGCTGAAGGCAGCAAGGAGAATTAGTGAGCCTCTAATCCAGTAACTTCAATTCTGGTCCTGCTGCTGCGCTTCTCGCCTGCTCTAAACAGGCCGCTCTAAATGTGTGTGCAAAACATGGAGGGAAGCTTTTGAAATAACTCCCTGTCACATGCTGTATGTGGCTTTCAGAACAAAGCTGCTCCACCTGCACACAAGGCATTTTGGTGGGCACGGGGCACCAGGAGGCCCTGATGGCCCTGCCCAGCCCCCTGCTGCAGTGGGAGCACTGCAAACCACCTTTGCTGTGCTCAGTAAATGTCATACTCGAGAAACAGGTGAGAATGAAGCCTGGCGAGAGTTCCTGTCTGTGGGTGCATATGTGTATTTGTCTCCCTGAAGCTGTGACCTTTCAGTGATCTCCAGGTATGGGAGATAGCTGTTGTGTTCAGGTGTTGCCTCAGGTACCTGTCAGCAATCAGTGTCGCTGTTGCAGCATCAGAAGTGCTCATTGCTGAAAGCCTCCCTTTGTGGCTGTCACGTTGTTTACCTCTACTGCCTGCTGCACAACAACAGCACAGATGTTTTCAGGAGATGCATTCTTCCAAGTGTTTGTCAGAAAAGACCGTGTACTGGCGAGGAGCGGGGGCAACAAATACGTCAGAATAAAGCTATGCAGGAGAAAGGGTGGTGTAAAATAGAAGTCTTTCTGTGAGAAAGCAGTCATACAGGAGGTGCTTTAAGTCTGACTTGCAAAAAGGAAAAAAAAGAGAAATTTTAGCAGCCCTCAAAGTTCCCTGCAGTAATGCTGCCTCTTCCAGAAGGAGGTTGTTTTTTCCCTTGTTCTGCTGGTGGGATGGCTTTGGTATAGTTGGACCATGATGGTGTGATGGTCCCCATGTGCTTTATCCTTGCATTAGTGCTGCTTTTGGATGGGCATTTATTTGGCACTAAGTAAATGCTCCATACAGTATGACTTATTTACACAGCATGTTATTTAAAAACTACCAAGTAATCTTCAGGGCATAACAGAGACTTGCTGCTGCTTTGGATTCAGGATTTTGTTTGAGCTGCAGGTGAGTGGCTTCTGTGTTGATCAGCCTTTTTCATGCCTTTTTCCCAGGCTTTTCAAAAAGGGAGGGAGAGTAAGAGCCACTGTGGGCTCTTGCTAATTGAGTACCTCCAGTTTCAGTTTGTTGCCTGTCCAGTCCTCCCCTGGCCCATGCGATACCATTGCGTGTGAGGTGTTTTCTCTCAAAAGGAACATTGGTCATTGTGGCACCTCTAGGTCGTGATACATGAGGAAACGGAGATAGGGGAGCAGTACTGTGTCTTGAGGTGCTTCCTCAGCATGGCCTCTCAGCAGAAGCATGCAGGGAGGAGCCTGCCACACAGCCATTAAAATCCCAAAGGGGAAACTTCTTCAGTCAGAAGGAAAATCCTCCCTAACCTGCTGAGTGTGTCACAGGTTGTTAATGGCACTGTCCCCCAATGATGCAAATGTGTATAAAAGTGCAAATGGTAGCACAATAAATACTTCAGGGCATAATCTGATTAACAGCTGAGATCCAGCTGAGCTTTCTCACACAGGTTACTATTACAAAGGGCTGTTTGACGTAAGAGACTGCAACAGTGGCTGACTCAGCACACTGACCCTAGTGTGGGTGGGATAGGCATGCAGGAATAAGGATGGCTGAAGCTCATACACCTAATAGATGGAGGAAGAAAGCTGGGTTAGTGGTTGTGGCACTCATGATGGGGTGATCGTGTTGGCTTTTTGCTCTGGCAGTTGTTATAGATGTTAGCAAGGGAATTCTTGGAAAGAGGGAATGGGTAGCAGATGCAAGGCCTGATTCATTAGCCTGAGCTTGCCTTGCGTTCTGCCAAATACACAAAACAATGGCAAAATCTGTTCAGATTGCAAAGTTTGCCTACATGTTACACAGGTGGCATATCCACGTGGAACTGAATGGGCCTGGAGTGGCCCTGTGATGGTATTTGTGGAAGGGACTATGAGGCCATCAGTTATCTTTGATCCTTTTCACTTGCCTTTTCTGTACCTACCAAGGGGAGATTAAAATGCCACATCACTTCCAAAGCCACCCAGGATAGCAATTTCAAGGTGAGGCATGACTTCATGAGGATTGAAAGCTTTATAGAACATGGGACTAAACACTGCAAAACTGGAAGTTAGATGAGCATCTCAATAGCAGCTGTCCAGGCTTCACTGAAGGCACTCACGTTTCAGAAAACTGAGACTTTTATAAAGAAAAAGAAGCCATAGGAGAAGGGCGAATTACTCTCCTTGCACACCACTTAGTTTTGCCTTTGAAATTAGAGGAGGGAATTAGCTGTGATTATAGCTAGGCAAAATTTGAAGTTTCCATCACAGTGGGAATGCTTGCATTTCAATATTTGAGTTTGTTCCAGGTTGGTACTAAAACGTGAAACAGGACATTTTAACATAGTGGGAATTCCAAAACACTCCATTTGATTTTTCTTTAATTAAAATGAAATACTTTAACACTTTTCAGGTTGAAAATGCTTAATTTCTATTATTGTTTGGCTCTGCAGTATTTAATTTTGAGCCAGTTTAGTATGTTAGCTACATAGAAGATGAGGATTGTAGTTAAGACGCATGATGTGTTTTCCATTCTCCCTTTTGGGTTGGCCTGCTTTTCTGGACTGTGTCTCCAGAGATTATTCAAAATTATGCAGTTTCTATAATGTATCATACAGATCCCTCAGAGGAAAATCTGCATTGCATTATAGGAAATGTAATCTTCTGAGCCATTCAGTTTATGTTAGAAAATGTGCCTCAATTCACAAAAATCAACATGCTGTTAGGAAAATGCAGTTTAGTAATTTCTTAATGCAAGTTCAGGGAAACATTTTTGGTTAGATCCCAGTAAAAAACTATGAACACCTTTTGGTGTAAGGAACTCTGAATGAGGTATTTTATCTGAAATTTCCTTTGATGGCGGTAGTAATAATAATTAATGGTTTTCTGTGGGAAATGCTGGGTTTGGGAAGTTGCATATTTGATTAGAAATACGTTTGCTAATTTGTATTAACCTTAAATTTGTATTTCTAGAAGTTTTGCTCCCTGACTGAATGAATAAACCCAGAAGTCTTCCCTCTGCTGATGACTGTGCAAATATACCAGTCAGACACTATGAAATTTTGCCCTAGAGATTGTGTAAGTGCTATCATTTTGCCATTGCCTTCCAAGATGTACAGGTCACTCAGATTCAGTAATGGTTTGGTTTACAACTGTCAAACCAAGGAAGAAGAAATCTAAAAGACCTGCTGAACAGGGTGCAGGGATAGTGAGGGTAGTGCTAACCCGCACCGGTCAAGGTTTTAAAGTAGTACATGCCCATGAGCTTGGTTAGGGAGAAGTGTGGAGAAAACAGCTGCCATCTGATTAGGTATCTGGTATTATCTAGTCCATGTTAGCCTTGTTAAGCAGCTTATCTTAGGTATTAGTGTAGTTAATCCAATGAATGTAAAATGGGAAGCATTTGGGGATGTCTTTAACATTTTTTCACTTCTTTTCTTTGTACTTTTTTTTTTTTAGTTCTTTAGTTTTGCCTGTGAGTTGTCTTTAAACGAGGTGCTGGCTGACAGACACAGAGGATGGTGGATAAAATAATCCTAACAGTTTTTCACAGTGGCATAAGTAATTGGGATGAGCTTTCCCTTAGCTAACTGCAGTCCAGTATTCCTTGTTTCAAGTTGTCTTTTAGTGTTGTGCTGACACCAGTTTTCAGATGAGATTAAAGAGGGCTTTAATTTGAAGTGAAATGTGGTTGTCAATGCCTGTGTTGGCAGAGGATTTCCTTCTCATTCAGTTTTTTCTGTCTTTTAAAAGCATAAGTCTGAGGAATTTCTTTCCATCCCCATTGTGTCGCAGATATGCTTGTACTTGTACGTGGTAACTTTTTCTGAAGGTTGTCCAAGGTCACCGCTCGCACAAGACAAACAAAAACCTACCGCTTCCCTCTCTATGTTCTGGGAAGGATGAGGGATGCTTTGCAAGCTTCCTTATGTTAGGATAATAATAGGAAATAATAGTCTGTTAATGCAGACTTTGCCATATTGAATTAGCTCATTGCCTCCTGCGGCGTATTAGCACACCGCCTGCAACAGCCATGGAGCCGGCTCAAGGTGACCCGCAGCTCCTTTCAGTAATTTATCTAATCAACTGTGCAGTAATTTACTTAAGGTTGAAAAGGCAGAGGAGTTACTTCATGACCTTTGTGTCTGTCAGTTCATACTCCAAAATGTGATTTTTTTTTTTTTTTACTACCTGTTTTATGTGAAAATTGCATAATGATAACGTTGGGTCCTTCTTAAAATTCATTCCCTGCACCTGTCTTTAACAAATTCTAGCAATTTTGTATTCCATGAACTCCCTCTGTGTTGCCTTAAGAAGTCTGCCTTTGTATTGATTTTTAATTCACTGCCCTTTAGCTTTATTGATGAACCTAAATATTTCAAAATATAGAAATGCAGATTGTACCATCCAAGCATACATAAACCTTATGGCAGTGCCTGAGAGCACTCTTGTGTCAAATTTATTCAGACACAATAAACAAGTGTTACTCTGGTGACTACAAAGGCTGGGCCTGGCAATTGCATTAAAGTCATCTTAATGCATGGAAATATTCTGAATAAAAGTCCTATTTAACTATTTCTTCACCTTTGAATTAGCGAGGTAATAATTCTCCAGACTTCATTAAGATCCTAGATGCCACCACTTGTACAAGTGTCATTAATCAGCTAGTGTAGCTACCTGGGCAAATTTCGAGGCTCAGTTTATCAAAATAAGGGTAGTTCATGGATGGAATAAAAAGTTGGTGTAATGATGAAGCATATATTAGAAATACAGACACAAAAGCAATGTTTTATACTTAATGAAGTATTTTGTATTTAATAGCCTACTTCATAGCTTACACGTACCAAAATCTATAGTCTAGGCACATCTCAAGTTGCATCTGGCAGGGGTTCTGTGAGCCCCCCCATCTGAGAAGTCCAACACCACCCAATGCTGGTGGTGCCTCACCCAAGGGCTCAGTGGCCACAGCTCCTGCCCAGGCTGCTGAAGTTCAGTTTTCTTCTGAATCTCAAGGGCTTTGGATGAGCCAGTCCCTGTGCAGTGGTGTGCTGTGTTTAATGAGAAAGGGCTGTTAGAAACTCATCTTTAGGGTGCTGGTTGCTTCACTGCAACTTCAAGACTCTTATTCCTAATAATTTTTCAGCTGCACTTAACATTTCTCCTTGATAAGGTTGAGTCCTTTCTACTTGGCATCTAATCCCGTTGTGAGGTGGGTGGGTGTCATGGTGAGTAGGTGAGCAGCAAATGGCAAGTGGACTCAGCAAGTGCCTGAGAGCCAGTGTCCCTTAGGACTGTGCGTTAGGTAACAGGATCCACCACGTGTGCACACTTGGGAAAAGGTATTCCTCACAGTGCAGAGGACTAACGCTGTGTGTTTATCTGTTCTCTCCTCCCAAGCATAAAAACCTGGTAATGACACAAAGTGGAGTAATTTGGTCCCAACACGTAGTCCCTTGCAGGAGGTTATGGGTACTGTGCAAGTGCACTGCACCATCTGAGGAAAGCAAGAACAGGCTCCTGGCAACAGTTTATCTTGGAAGGAGTCTTACGCACTCGCTGGAGTGGGCAGGGCAAAACTGCATGGATCCAGAGAGCTGGTGTTCCCTCAGAACTACAGCTCTTAAAAGTTGTTGTTCAGAGTTCTTCAGAAGCACAGAGAGGCCCTTTCTGGTGCAGATCTGCCAGGTCAGGTCCTCTATTGCCTGGTAGACAGGATACAAGTGAGATTTTGTCCCTTAATCAGTTCAGCATAATAAAAATGATAGGCTAGGCTAGACAGAAACAGAAGTTAGCCAGTGAAGAATAATCACTGCCCAAGCTTTTATAAAACCATTCTACTTACTCAGAATGTTTTAAGAGTGTTATTGTGCCTCTTTAATCTCTGCTCACCCCCCTGTCCAAAGGGGAATGGCTGTGGACCTGTGTGTAAATACAGATGATGGGGCACTTAAGTGGTAGAAGAGAGGAAAGCATACAGCTTGGTTCTGTTTTGCTAAAGAGGGCCGAGTCACTTGGGGCTTGGGCAGTGCTGTGTTAACCACAGCTCCTGGCTGTTCATTACCTTTGTGCCCTCCAATGTATTCATATTAAGTGAAAATTGGAAACAAAGTTGGTAAGTAAAAGAATGCCTTTGTTTCCAAGTGTGTCTCTGTCTTCTGGCTGTATTTCCCACAACTTTGCCGCTCAAGTGTTTTATTAATATGAAAGCTTTTGCTTTATAATTTTTGAGAGGGTGCAGACAGCTGCCATAACCACAAAGAACTGGGCCTGGGCAGTTGTGCTATGTGTCTATTACTGAGTTGCTCAAAGGCACCGGGCGGTCTCTGACATTGATGTAGTGTGGTGCATCCCTTAACACCTTCATTTTCACTTCAGACACGCTCCCACTCTCCCATTATGGCTGGCTCCAGCAGTTTTTGTTATGATCAGCATTAGCACCTCATTTCTTCCTGCCCTCTCCACCTCCCTTCAAAGCGCCATAAAATCCATCTCATGTCTGGTACCTGACAGATATTTCTGGGCACCTTGGAACACTTTATTGTGAGAGGAAAGCAAGGGTCAGGTGTGTCTGCCTCTGTAAACCAGCTAGGGGCAGCATTAACTCCATTTAAAACCTGTGGATGTGGTATCCCTCTGTCCCTCCCTCCAGTTCTCTGTCTTCTCTTATTGCTGATGGTTTTTACCTTGCTTATGGGGCCTCTTAAGAGGTTTCTCCTTTATGCAGTCAGCAGGTGGCTCAGTCTTTGCTGCAGAACTTTCTAGCACTTTTCCTGCACATCTCTCTCAGCTTATTCCTTTCCTGCTGTTCCAAACCCCTCTGTATTATTACTGTAATTACTTATTTTTGTGGTGTTAGTGCCTGGAGATGTGCAGATAGTGTCACATCGGGCTACAAATGTTAGCAAATGTGGGCTTGTAGAGTAGGTGTTTATTTCTACCCGAAAAGGCTTGCAAAGTGATATATATTAAGACTCATTTTATAATATCTTAGCCTATGAAGTTGCTTTTTACTTAGGATATGCTTCCTTTTGCTCACTGTAAGACACATCAGGAACAATAAGGGTCATGTATTTATGGTGGCCTTAGTAATTCTCTCCCACACTATGCAAGGGTAGATAGCAAGTAAAATTCCCATGAGTTGCTTTATCCTCTTGTGCTAGATGCTGTTGGTAATTTTCTACTGAAACAAGGCACTATTCATGGTCCAGAGGTGGGACAGGTATAAAAGCAAAGAGGGAGGAAGGGTCACGGAGCCTGTGCCCTGTTATTTTAATGTACTTCCTCCATATGGGAGAGGAGGTAGCGAATAGGCAAAGGGTGAATGGAGAGAAGGAAGCAAGCAGGCTGCCATAAAAGATTGAATAATACAAGAAAATGATGTCTGGACTTCTGCTTTTGCTGTCAGCATGTTGATTTCACTGCTGTTCAGGATAGTGACAGCTCATCCACTGCTCAGCACCTGCTCCTGGCTAATGCTGCAGAGAGCTCGGCTGGTTTGGGGAAAGTGCATTTATTCCATTACTCTTAGGGGGCAGGAAAGACCCCTCCAGAGCCACCCTCTGGTGAGAGGGACAGTTGCTCTCACAGATGTCTCTACTGAACTCTGACATGAGGGGAAGGAGGTCTTTTCTTGCCCCAGCTTCTTTCTGTTTGAAAGTACAGTAAACTCTTCAAATCCCATTAACTCTTTAGGTGCAAATTGGGTTGTTACCTATTTTGTTGAACTGTTTTAGCAAGCAGATTTACATTTTGTAAATGAGAGGAAGAAGAGGAATTGTCTTTATGCAAGGGGGTGGGCCTGTGTTAAACCTTTGAATAAGTCGCTATGTACAGATATCCTCTGGATTTCATGGCTTCCATCCATAGTCTGGATCACTCAAAGTGAGGAGCCTCCAGCAGCCAATTTAGAATAGTAAATCAAAGTACATTTGGAGATTGGAGATTTGCTGTTGTCTGCTGTTAGGTGTGTCTGGTCAAAAGTAAAATATGTCCATGGTCAAAGAGACACGATTTGGTGTAAAGATCAGTGAGAAAATTTCCACCCTTGAGTTATGCTAGTATTTTAACTACCTTGCATGGGAGACAATGCGTCTTTCTCTTAGGCTGTTGTTTTAGATCCAGCCTTGTCAACTCATCTCAAGAAAACGAGAAGTGTGCAGCTCTTACAGAGCATCAGTAACATTTGGACACTTGTTCTCTTCATCCACCTTGGAAATCTCTGCCGATTGCAAAGGCATTTTGCTGAGTCTTCATGCTATGCTGTGAAGGGTGTGCACTAATGCCCCTTTGTGGATTTTGGTTGGTGGTTTTATTTGTAGAGATTCAGGTAATTGTGCATTGTGTGAGCTACATTTGCCGTAAACTGAACTTCAGAATTAGGAGAGCTTTCAGGGGAGCAGATTGGGTGCATGCCCTTCTATGCATGACCTTTTAAAAAGCAGCCAAGCGTCCAACCCGCCCTCCTAGTGCCACACATGAATTATGAAGAATATATTTTTTCAATTCTTTAATGCTGAAAACTCATTTGTCTTCCCTGTCCTTAATCAGACCTACAGAAAAAGAGATATAACTTAAGTAATTTACTTTGCAGAATGAGGCACTGGCAATTTACTTGATTAATGACGTGTACTAGCTTTTGCTCTGAATTTGAAGTCCCACAAAAATCATTTGACCTCTTTTTACAATTAGCTCTATAGTGACAGAGGAAGCCAAGCCAAAAAGATGTGTTCAGGGTTTCTGAGAGTGCCAAGGGTTTCAAGGAAGCTTCCTGTTTCTGCCCAAGATAGCTGATGGGTCCCGTTGAGCCAGGCATATTTCTGCTCAGTGGTTGCCTTTCCTACTGTGGTTTCTTTTAAGATTGTAATTGTCTTAGCCATTAAAAGACAAAGTTGAGATGTTGTTTGAATTTGTCTTCATTTGTTAGGTCTGTGACAAAGCAATGCCTGAAAGAGCAGTACTTTATCTGTTACTAAGCTCCTATTTCAGCATGCTGTTTTGTGCCAGAAACTTCATAATCTAATTAATTGAATACAAACAGAGCAAAAGTATTATTTTAAATTAATTACCAGGAAGCTAAAAATAAATGCAAATGAAAAACGCTCCAGGATGTTTGAGCAGAGCGAGGTCTTGCTTGTAGAGGTTTTCAAGGCTTCCCAGTTACTGGTTTGGACCTGCAGTTTGGCTGGTGGGCTGAGATGCAGTGCGGGACTGATGGTACCATGCTGTGTTCTGCTGTTTTCCTCACCTAAGGAATATGCAGGTCCTGAATTGAAGGAGACTGCTCTGAAAGAAAAAAGCTTCAATTTGTGGAAACTGACATCATGAAGACAATAAAGCTACCTCTGTTTTTCAGAGGAGACTTTGTTAGAGCCATTGTGCACCAGGGGCAGTGAGGGAGGGCTGTAAGGCCCAGTGCTTCTGGCCAGGAAAACAAGCTTTCAGATCTTTCTGCTTTTCTCCCTCAAATTCTGACTTCCTTGCCTATATCTGCCTTAGGATTACCTCTGATTGTTTCTAGCATGCATGTTCATATTTGTTCATTTCAGCATATGGGCTCTAGCTGAAGTAATTCAATTCATGGTGTTATATTTCATAGTCATTATCCCATATCTCATTGGGGCAGGTCAGGAATTAGGACACTAGAACAGTAGTTTTAGAAATTTAGTAGGTTTAGTTGTCTTTGAAGGGCTAGAGTATCTTCCAGCTTAGAAGTCACTTGGGCCTTGTGCTCTGCCTGATTTTTAAGTATCAATGAAAATTGCTAAGGAAAGCCCTGTAAAAGTAGTAGTCAGTAAAGGAGGAGTTTTAAAACCAAACTGAAGTATTTCCCAAAACTTCAACTATGACTGAGGTTTGTTGGGTTGGATTTTTTGTCACTCATTTTAATGACAAAATGTCCTTTCTGTAAAGTAGGGAGAACTAAGTGCCTCCACTTGGACAATCAATAGCAAATCACAAATCCCATCAGCAAGCGCACAAGAGGCTGCTGTAGCTCAAATCCCTTTTATTTTCACCTTTAATGAGGTAGAAAGCAGTTCAATTGATATATTGTGCCCTGGCCTTTTCTCAGTAATTGACCTGGACTGCTGGGCCATGCCTCAATAAATCTGTTGTATGAAGGAAAGGAGAGATCAGGAGAGGACCCGTGAGTTTGGTCTAGACTTGTCTTACAGCTCTGGGTTTCTCCATTAGCTATTTCAAGAATCCTTCTTCTATGAACAAGTTTGCTATCATAGCATAAAACTGACCAGAGTACAGTTTGATTTGACTTCTCGAATACAGTTTTGCTTTTACCAAAATTGCTGTGTATGCAGTGCAGTAGTTACAGTCTTCTTGAGGATACAGTGAAGATCCTTGTCCTTCCTGGTGGCTGCTGTCTATGGCAGAGGACTGTTGTCTGTCTACTCTGTAAGTTCACTTTATCTGTAGGGGAAGAAAGAGTCACAAGGTGTTTTCCAAGCTGACAGATACCCAGATTTCAGGATAGAGGACTGTTGGCAGGAAACGTGGTGTTTGTCCACAGCCCTTCAACCAACTGCTTAAAAGGACTGGCAGTGGACGTGCTGCTTTACTGCCTTCCTCCCTAAGCTCAGGTGTCTCCGTGGTTCCAGCTGCGATCTCAAGCTCCCTGGATCAAACCATCATTGCTTCAGTTTCCAAATTTTTCCTGGTTAACGGTGTCCATTGAGTGGCATCAAAAAGCAGAACCTTCCCTGTCCTTCAACAGCAAGTTGTGTTTCTTCTCAGGAGCTTGGCCATTAGTCAACTGTAGGTGTATTACAATAGTAAGAAAAAAAAAAAAAGAAAAGAAAAAACTTCTGTAAAACCATAGGTTGTGGTGTGATGTTTTAGATGTTGATTCCATTTGAAATTCAAGTCAGCTGTATTTATATATGAGTGCAGAGACTAGAAAAGAGTATAACATAAGCACACTAGGTGTTTTCAAAAGCATGTTTGTAACTGAACCACTTTAATAATTTATATTCCTTTGAATATTATGTGCTCTGTTCGGGAGATCTTTGTTAAAGCATGCTTCTTTGAGCACAAAGGATACATAGGAAAAACATTTAATCCAGCCTCTCTGTTTCAAAATAAGCAATGTCTACATTATAAAATATTAGTCAGTAGCTGCGTAGATTCTTTCAAGTGCTGAACTGTCAGTGTATTGCAACTACTATTTAACAGTAGTTAAAACTGCTAAGAACTGTCCTAAGAGTGAGTGTGGGGTGGAGAGGACTTCAAGCCTCTCTATGAGTTAGTGAATTGATTTTTTTTTTTTAAGTAATGCATAAACAGCAATTTCAGAATGTGACATTGTTATTGCTTCACACTTCCTGCTCTTAAATCTTTCAGCAGCTGCATCTCTCACATTGGCTCTAGGTGTAAAAACTGGAAATACTCGAGTACATGTGGCTGGCATGCTTAAGGAACTGGGTGTCAGACACCAGCAGATGAGCTGGAGATAAGTCACAGTAGCCACTTTTCCCATTTTATAAATATTGGAGTAAAACTACTGAGATCTTCTGAGCCACACAGTTTTGGTTTGACTGCTGGGTTAGTTCAGTTCTCTAGCTGGTTCATTTCCCGCCCTTTGGATTGGAATGCCACCATTTATTTTTGGTGAATATTCCCTGTCTCAGAATAAAGGCAAACAGGATGCTTTCGTACTGTCATAAAACTGTGCATAAATACCATCAGTATCCGTGTCTGCTTATGTGCCAAAAAATCCCCAAAGGACCCTTAATAAAACTGCAAGGTTCTTTAAGATTAGGAAACACCAGAACTGGAGTAACTTGACATTTTCTGTGTTAAATGACTTACGGTAAAGATTTAGTAGCTACATCCTATAATAGTCATGGTCCTATCATGTCTTTCTGAGGAAGATGATTCATCATCGATTTTCTACCAATTTTGTTAATGGAGTAACTGAAGTATCAGTTGCTTGGGGTTTTTAATGGAGATAGCAGTAAGATACACATCTTTTAATATGTTGCAAAGCTATTTACTAACAGGAAGGGTATTTCTGAAATGCTGAGATTCAAATTTTAGATTCCATTCCCAGCTTTGGAGGTCCATAGGTTTTTTTAGCATATATAAAAGTTTCCTTACCTCACCTTCATAAATACTTCTCTGCTTTCTGTGCTGACCACCTTCCTGTTCCGTTTTTCCCACCCAGCCAGAGCCCGAGGAGAAACAAGAAACCGTTTATGTGCATTTGATGCTGAGGCTGAGAGAGGAATCTGCATTTGTAGGAAAACCTTGGCTGCCCTCACGCAGCCCTGGCAGCAGCCTGCTCAGGGGGAATGGAGTTTTCAGCCAAGTCAGCTGCAGCAGACTTCAAGAACTTTGCTAAGGAGCACTTGGCTCCTGTTTGTCTGATGGCTTTCGAGCTGTTATTTTTCCTTGCCAAGTTGCACTTTCACGCCGTATGTGCAGAGCTTCTTGAAGAAAAATATTATTTTTTCTTTGGTTTTTAAACATGAGCAAAACAATGCAAGTTTCTCTAACCTCCTTCTGGGAAATGCCTGAACTGTCAAGTCTGAAATTCTCCAAAATGGCATAGCTAGAGGCATGCTCCTGGTATGGTAAAGTCTCTGGGATTTGAAGGGTTTCTCCTTTAGTCCTAGGAACAGTCCTGTCCTGTACAGGGTACCCTTCAAAAACATTTCAGCATCAGCTTGCTGCTGCTTACGTTGTCTGTCAGAAATCAATTTGACAGAGCTAATTTTGTTTATAGTTAAAGTTGTTACTCATGCTATTGTATACCTTTCTAAAAATGTAAGGCTAAATGGCACATTGGCCTTTTACAGGAAACTATCATTTTGACCTTAATGGGTTCTTTATTCCCCAAGGCATTTATTTGCCCAACAGAACAGAGGTCTTGCAGAGGACAGAAGCAGTCAGTCTTAAATTAAAAAGTAGCTTCCTGACCAGAGTACACAATTCACAGTGAAATCAACAAATGCTATTAGATAAAGAAGCTCTAAGTTAGAGAGGACAGTCATAACTATTCATAAATAATTTCATGTTTCCAACATCCTTACTTATGTTTGTTCTGCTTCCTGCTTTCTCTATTGCAGTGTGTTTCTCTTGAAGAGATTTCTCTTTTGTGTCTTTTCTGCTTGAATTCTTCAGCTTTACCATTTACTTGAATCTGATAGTTCTTCCAGCTTGCAGAGTGACAATGCTTATTTTTAGCTTAGGATGCTTAGTTTGGTTGTTTTGGGTTTCTTTTCATATCAGTACTGATTCTCATATGTGAGCCAGAAAATTTACTTTTTTTTAATAAAATACTCTAAGGCTTTCCTGTGAAAGGAACTACTGGCATGTAAGTGAGGAGTTGTGCTTGTGGGAGCATTCAGGATGACAAATTATTAATGATGAGTATACTTTAGGAAGATAGTCCATTTTCGTTCCTGTCTTTCCAACAGAGTCCTGTGTGTCTCTCTGTGTGGCATTATTACCCAAGGATAAAGAGTGACGGTAAAGTTTTCTTCTGCCCATCTCTGATTGTGTAGTTGTATTTTTAACATTTTGTGGAATGCATCAGAAAAGTAAAATAACGATATAGGTTCATCCTGCTAGCCTTTAACCAGTTAATGAAACAAATTGTAAGGTCCGTAAATCCGTTTCAATAGTAAAGCCATTAAATTCAGCTGAGTAAAATATTCTTGTTTATAGCAGTTACAGATCTGCCCCCAACTTTATCTGTTCAATGAAAACCTCCATAGAAAAAGAATTTGTATGAACGCCTATGAAGAGACTTAATTTGTTCTATAAACGTATTTTGAAGTACGTTACTCTGAAATTTCAGTGGAGCACTGTCACATAAAGTCCAATTCAGTTGTGTTCCACAGACAGGAATGGATTCACAGAAGGACAGATTGCCCATAAGATGTGCCTGCTGTGGTGGCCTTAGAGTTTACTCTGCTACATGTTTATCTCACCTCAGCCTTTCTGGGCTTTTCCTAAGAGTAACACATCGATTCTGTGCAGGACTGGTTTTTTTCACTCTTCAGGAGAGTTTTGCCCTTGGTCAGCAGGTACAGACATTTGCTGAAAAGTGATGTTGCAAATTGCACGTGTAAAGTGATAGCAACAAAAACGTCAGTCCATTAAAAGGTGAAGTAGATTAATAGAATGGTAGTAACTTACTAAATTTTGTTAATTGCAAGGAGCTGTCCCGGGAGATTGGAACATGTTGGTAGTTATTAGGTCTGTTTTTATTCAGTGTTCTGTAGAGCTGGTGTAGCTGGTGTGCTCTAGTGACGGGTGGATTTTGTAGTACAGATCTTGGTTACAATATGTGAAGTCTTTTTAAATTACTATCTTGGTGTGTCCAGTCTTGGTTACTTTAATGACACTTTCTACAAGCAATTTACTTGCTTAGACTAACCCTCGTGTTTATTTGTGTAATTAAATATCTTTTATTTACCAATGTCTGTGTCCAGAGATCACAAGTATGCAATTAAACTGAAGAAGGATGTTGGCAGTTGCATTTGGCTTTGACCTCACCTTCCAAGGTGATGAATAAACATTTTCTTTGAAAATGGTAACAGTGGAATTGCCTATTTCAAGTTGTTCATTCTTCAGAAGGAGAATTGCAGTCTTTAGAAAAGCTGATCAGTTCCTAGCATGTGTGAGGCTATATAAAGGCCATCTTATAAGAACCATGTTTGTAGTGTAGCATCTTGTGCCTGGCTCTCTCTAATCCCCACTGGTGGTTAAAACGGTGCTCTAGATTATGAGAAGCTTTGTTCTCAAATCTCTGCAGCTTTCGTGACAGAGGAATGGGTGGGCCAGTGTGTGTCACACCAGTTGGAGTCAGTGGTAGAAGTTCACTGTCTTCTTCAAACCACCAAGGTCTTTCCTGACTCACCTGGGGAATCACTAAATTCTGGACCTGTTGGACCTACAACCTGACACACCCAAACAACCTGACGCAACCCAGTTAAAGCACAATAAAATCCATTGTGTCCTAGAACATAGTTACCTCAACATTTGTCCCTCCTCTCCTTCATCTGCCAGGATACTTTTAGTCTCTGTTTCTGTCACCCTGCCTCTTTGGCAAGACATACGTCATCTTTTCTGAATCACCGTGACCTTGTCTGACTTACGAGGACAGAACTGCTTAATATTTTCTCCTCCTTGGTATGCTCCAGCCTAACATTTACTGAAAGCATAGCTCATGGGGGAGAAAACTGGGATGTTTCTATGGTGAGGAAATCTTGCTCTAATGGGGCTGCATCAGCACTTCTAGTGCATTAATATTTTTATTAGACTGTATAGCAAATACTGGAAGTAAATGCATTAGTGTGGATCAGCATTTCTGAGCTATGGGTGCGTTTTATAGAGGCTATCAAACAAGACAGTGCATTTGAAAGCTTTGTTGATCTGGATCAACAATTCAGTGTATTAGTGATTCATGCAAATGCTTAGGCCCTGGGGCCCAGGGAGAACAGAGATGTGTTGCTGTGTGTCACTAATTCAAGGATTATTAGCCTTTGACTTGAAGCTGAAGTTCAGAATTTGATGGATATTGATTATCATGTGAAAACTTTCTTGTTGAGGAATTTATTTCACAGTGAAAATGGGGGAATGGGCATGGCAGTAAGTGATTATTTTTGCCTTTGAAATTTAATTTATTAAATCTTTTTGGAGGAAGATAAAATTCAATTCTAATAGCAGCTATAAAAATCTACTCAGCTCTTAATGACTGTATATGGCATACTATCAAATGGAGTCAGGACCAAACATTAAAAAAGAAATGTTTCCATTACATTGAAACAGCAATACAGACTTGATGTAATCTCTAGTCTTCCATGTCTTGTCCCTGACTCCACTTTTTGGTCTTCTGGTTGTCCATCTGACAGCACTTGAGGCAGCTCAGATCTTTCCTTCGGCTTGTTTTCTGAGGTCTTGGTCTCCCAACCTGATGGGTTTTCCCTATCTCCCTGGTCATCGTTCCCTTTGGATTGTAACTGCATTGGGACTGGAAGAACATCAGCGGTGGAAACCAGGGGAAGTTGGGCTTTGGTCTTGAAAAGGGAAGAAAAGTGACAAAGCAGCACAGTTAATGTGGGTGGAAGGAGATGCTGAAGTGAGACAGGTAAGGTCTGAAATTGAGGAGCAGGACCCTTGAGTCTTGTTTTTCTAGGAGAGAGAAGACGCAGAAAGGAGCAGAGCCTCAGTAAACAACAGGGTATAAGGGAGGAGACAGAGGTGAATCCTATCCAAAAAGAGACTGGTTTTAATTCACAGTATTTATTTATTATACAGTATAATTGTTTACATTGTGTAACAAGTATATTAGAAAGCTATAATCTTTCTTTCTTCCCTTACCAAGAAATGTGGTCATAGAGGAGTGGGTACTTGAGACCAAGAGAAACTCGTCATTTCTCTTTCCTGGTGTAAGAGATGTGGTGCCCTGTTAGGGATTCAGGGATGCATAGCACTGTTCTGTCCCTTGGCGTGGACATGAAGGCCCCAGTAATGGGGGCATTTTTGTTCATATCCAAGATTATTTACTGATTTTTAAGAAATGCAGCATTTTCCTCTGCTTTTCCTAATGGCTTTGACATAACTCAGTCCCTGTGAGCATCACACTGGCAGAATGTGATGTGAAAGAGAATGAAGTCCACTGAGAGTGAGTGCTAAAGATCCCTCACTCTTTGCCTACCCAGATGAGAGAGGACGCACCTGCAATTTCAGTACAGATTTTCAGCACAGGAGCAAAAGTAAAGGAAATAGTTTCCATTTCATTATTTTCCTCTTTCTTCAGTCAGTTCTAAAGGTAACATTGCTGTATTCTATGATTTCTTCAGAATTGCAATAGAGTTTCACCTAAACTCCATTTCACCTTACGCTGAAGTCCTGGTAGTGTCGCAGGACATCAGTACGAGTTGTAATTTAAATGCACTCACATTGTCTGCTCTGGCTCTCTTTATCAACTCTGTTATTTAATTATTACAGTATTTCTACCCTTCCTTTCAACACACAGGTGAAATACCAGAGTAAGTTGGCTTGTACTTTGTCCATATTCTGGTAACATAAGCAGGTGCCTGAGCTTTACATTCTTTTCAAACTTCTAAGTTCTTATTGTACAAGGGAAATGAAAATGTGTCAGTGAGGTAGAGAAGACAACTGGGCAGTCAGGTTGAAGTGGCTCCATGAATATTGCTGATTTTGCTCATAATTTGGTCCTACTGGATACGGATTACCTTTGTGGGTAATGACCTAAAGAGGTGCCTAGCACAGGTTACTTGTGGAGGATTTGGGAAGTGCTCTCTCAGGTGCCCATTCTGGGGCACAGAAATTTAGGTGTTTTGCTGCTTAGAGAGCTGATCTGATGGTCTTGGCTCTAAAGCAGCTGTCATCTGCATGTGCTTTTTCATGTCACCAGTCAGATTAAGCAGCAGGAATGGCAGTAGCAGCAGCAACGCTGTCACTCAGTCTGTTTATTTCTCTTGAGCCTTTTACTGTGCTTTTGGGATATAATTTTCAGATACATATTGTATATCCAGAGAAAGATATTCAGAAGCAGCTTGTTGTTGGCATGCTGTTCAAAGCCATAGAATGAACTCATGCACTTGATCCCAGGTGTCTGTATCAGCACATTGCCTGCCTCTGTGTTATTAAGTCCCGAACAAAATCAGGAGTGTTATTCTCTGGTTGTGCTTTGCAGCCCCACGGAAGTGTCTGGTTGCCATGTTTATGGTTTTAATGTGCTCGCAGATCGCTCCTGCAGACCGAGAGCCTCTGTACCCCTCCCCCTGGTGGGTCACTGCTGTTTGGGCATCGCCGTGTGCAGAGGGACTGGGCAAGCAGGATACATGCAGTTGAAGGGTACACAGTGATCATTTATTGATTAATGCATGTCGTAGTCACCTAGGATTGAAGTGCTCCTGTGGTATCAATGTGTCCTCCATTGCAGATGCAGAGACTGAAGGGGTGGTGCGTTAATTGGCAGATTGGCATCAGTCGGGTGGGAAAGGGCTCTCCTCTACTGCTCAAGCTTCTTCTTGACCATTTGTGCTAAATTACTGACATTTAATTCTCCTTTTTTTTTTTTTTCTAAGGGCTTTATAGCTGCTTTTGTCACTGTTTTTGTCTTGAATCACTGACTGGAACCATCTGAATAGTTATATTTCTGTCTGCATTTTTTTCTTGCTCATCTTTAGCTTATGGATTGTCTCACAACTCAATAACCATTTCTGTATAACAAAGCTGAGCCAGATTCTCATGGCTGTTCTCCAGCATGCCAGGTGTCAGACAACTGAACCCCAAGGGATGTGGCTGGTCTTTGGGGAAGTGCCAATAATCATCTGTGATGGTGCAACTTTTATTTGGAAAGGGGAGACACAAGTGGGGTAGAACAAATTTTCTCCCTAATTTAATTTTAATGTTTTGGTAGAATGGAGGTAAAGCTCTTTTCTGAAACCAGGGATGTGGATGAAGTGAGCTTTTAGTGTTGTACCTGCCTGTGCAAAACACAGCTTCTGCTCTCCAACCTGACTAAGGAAACAGTCTGACTGTCTACTTCCTACTGCTATCTCAAAGCATTGGAATGTTATAAATGTCCTTTTTGGGGGGGCTTGTGTGGGTGGTGTGTGTTTGTTTTGTTTTTTTGTTTGCTTTTTCTTCCCCGTGTGTTCCATTTGACAGTTTTTGGGTAATAGAATGTTCTTTTAAGTCCATGAAATTATTTTCTGAGATGTGTGTTCTTGTTCTCATTCTAAGTGAACTACATCATCAAACCTCTGCTAGTCTGCGTGGGAGACCTGGACTCAGTCTTCAGAGGGAACAAACAGGTGGAGATATAAATGGCACGGATATCAATAAAGAGAATGAAAGAGTGAAGTTTAGCAGATCATGGGCAGACATAAAAAGGGGTGCTTTAAAGTGTGCCTAGAGCAGTGGGACTGGAGAAAGCCTTTGAGCATCTCAGCAGGAATCCGTTAGAAGTGCTCGAAGACCTGAAAAGGGAAAAACACTTGGGGTCCTGTGCTTGCGGGAAAGAATCTGTCCTGTGTGAAAAGTCTGAGTGAAGGGCCTCCAAAGACAGAAATCAAAATCAAACCTTACTTTGTGTCTTCTGGGTTTTGCCTCATATCTACTGCTGTATTTTAAGAATGAAAAAATACAATGTCTTTTGAGGCTGGAGGTGACCCTGAATACTTAAGCTCTTTAGCATTCTAGTTTATCTTTGCCATCACCCACACCTTGAAATGAATCTCCCAGATTAATTTTTTATTGAAGCAGGATTTACATCTTCTGAGCCAGGATTCCCTGAAAAGCTGCCCATCTTTTCATGTGTTTTCTTTTTAGTCCCTGCACTGTGACAGTGATGAGTGCAGCCTGCTCTTCCATGTCAGCTTTGCAAAGGCAGCTCTCTGAGGTCTCCACAAGTGAGAGCATTCCTGACGTTGCTGCACTTAGGGGAAATGTTGCCAGTCAGTCACAAGGGAAATGATGACACAGAATAATCATAGAATCCCAGAATGGTTTGGGTTGGAAGGGACTCTGAAGATCATCTAGTTCCAACCCCCATGCTGTGTGCAGGGGCACCTTCCACTAGACCAGGTTACTCAGAGACCCCCCCCATCCGACCTGGCCTTGAACACTTCCAGAGACAGGGCTTTCTTGTAAGCTTCCTTTAGATAGTGGAAGGAGCTCTAAGGTCTCCCTGGAGCCTTTTCTTCCCCAGACTGAGCAACCCCAGCTCTCTCAGCCTGCCCTCATAGGAGAGATGCTGATCATCTTCAAGTCTCTCCTCTCGACCCACTGGAGCAGGTCCATGTCTTTCCTGTGCTGAGGGCTCCAGAGCTGGCTGTAGTACTGCAGGTTGGGTCTCACCAGGGTGGAGTAGAGGGGGAGAATCACCTCTCTCACCCTGCTCGCCATGTTTCTCTTGATGCAGTCCAGGATACGATTGGCTTTCTGGACTGCAAGTGCATATTGCTGGGTCATGTTGAGCTTCTCATCCTCCAGCATCCCCAGTTCTCCTCAGGATTGCTCTCAATCCATTCTCTGCCCAGCCTGTATTTGTATTTCGAATTGCCCCAATCCAAGTGCAGGACCTTGCACTTGGCTTTGTTGATCTTCGTAAATTCTCTTGGGCCCGTCTCTCCAGCCTGTCCAGGTCCCTCTGGATGGCATCCCTGCCCTCCAGCGTGTTGACTGCACCTCACAGCTTGGCGTTGTCTGCAGACTTGCTGAGGGTGACTCAATCCCACTGCCCACGTTGCTGACAAAGATGTTGTGCAGCGCTCTTCCCAAGTACTCACATCACAACAGCGCAGCAGCTCTGGGAAGTGTGTGTGGAAGAGGCACCGAGATCCTGAATGAAAAATAAAAATAGAACCTTTAATTTGTGCCGCCTGGTTTTGGCTGCACTTAAGCCATCTGTGACAACTTTGAGCTGATCGTTTGGCTTGGTGTGAATGACGATGCTGTAGCCAAGAGCCTGAAGCCCATGGGCACATGTGTAGGCACAGGCACCAACGTACACATGTGCACACACACAGAGGGTAATCATTGTGAGATGATTTTATACGGGCAGACCGGAGTTAATCACGGTGGATATACAGGATTACGACACTCGACTTCCTTGCATGCATAAAGCCAGGCGGTGTGAACAGTCCTGCAGGTAGACCAGAAAGGTCACAGGGTTTCAGTCTATAGACTGTGAGTATGACTTAGGAGAGAAGAAGGACTGTCAGCCCACAGAAGCAGATACACTTCCTGGGCTTGTGTGATTGGTATATCAGATCTGAGTAACTGCTCCTTGCTCTTCCTACTCACTTTGTTAATACAGAGAACAAATAAAGTACCCATAAGGATGTGGACAAGTCAAATTGTGAAACAGTGATTGTATTCAACTCAGTCTGTTGTCTGTTTTTTATGCTGTCTGTGTAGTAAATTGAGTGGTTTTTTGTGATCAAGAGCACTAAAGAAAAAATGGTGTTATAAATATCATGGTAAATCGTCTTGTACTCAGATGCTCAATCATGGTTCCTAATATTAAGCCCAAAGCCCAGGCAGACTGAGGAGTTGCTTTTCTCAGGACATTAAAATGTGCTCCTGGCAGCGAGCCATGGAGACAAGAATTGTAATAGTTAAAATATGTCCACATGATTCTGACCAGCAAGCTATTCTGCAGGAGACATAGGCAAAAAAAAAAAAAATCCCCTCAGGCCCTTGGAAAATTCCTTTTCAATATCACATCAAATGATCTGCATGCTCCTGAGCATCCAGGTAGTGCTCACCAGCCAGCCCTCTACAGGAGAAGAAGGACTCTGCTGCAGAGCACAGCAGTGGCTCTCCATACAGTGCCTACAGCTCCAGCTGCAGCTGCTCTGATGCCTCGGACTAGCAAGAAATATCAGCCAAGGGAAAGCCACAGTGTGCCTGGTCAAGCGTGCATAGATGGAAAAACCTTTCCTGATTCCCTCCACAGAGCATCTTAAGCTGTGCAGTGAGTTTTGACTTTACCCATGCTGCAAATAGAGAAATACAAGATCAGGACGTAAATTTGGTCCATTTTTGGGGGAGTCACGGTCAGGAGGGTTCTAAATGCTCTCCTGGAACATTTAGGCCAATTTCTTTCTTCTTTCCCAGCTGTCTAGACCATAAAATCTCTCCTAGAAGCAGCATTAAAATACGTTTTTACATCTTCAGGTCCAGGCAAGTCTATCACCTCTTCTGGTAACCAGTTTTGCTACTTATTTATACTTTCCCTAAGAAATTTTTCCTTGAGATCAAATTTGTCTCATGTTAGCTTTCAGTCAGTGAGTCTTGCTATGCTATTGTCAGCAGAATTAGAAAGGCTACACTATCTGATCTCTTATCTGTGAAAAAACAGTGTTTCACGTTGTTCACATCAAGTCCAGGTTTACTCTTCAGTACACTAAATTCATCAAAAATTCCTTAGTCCTTGCATTGTCAGGATGACTTTGTCACTTCCTGGGACACTTCTGTGATCCTCCTGTGTACTTGCTTTATGATGCCACACTGTTATGTGTAGGTCAGAACTGCACACTCCAGTCTAATAATGTTCTTTCCAGTGCTGCACACACAGAGCCAGGAATTGCTTCCCTGGGTCTCATTAGGACTGAAGTCACCCTTTTTATAAATTTGCTGTTCTTGCAAGTTGTTGGCTAATAATTATCTATTAAAACCAGCAAGTTGTTTCCTTAGTTACTCTTCCTGCAGAGTGTGTCTCCTGATGCAGGTATGGTTGTATTTGTTGTTCCCATATACGCAGTGTTCCTCGAGGTCATGTTGAATGGTGACCATTTATTTAGGTTAGCAGCAACTCAAGATTCTCTGCGGTCCGGCCAAAGTTACTGGCCCAAGAAGGCAGCTTGTGCTGAGCTAAGAGTGAGGCTTAAAGAGCTGTCTGCTTTCCTCTATGCCTAGAGCAGGGCTCCTTAGCAGCTGGCTTAGGTGAGGCTTAACTGGTTGTCCTGTGATTCTTCTGGGACAAACGTAGAGATTAAAGGATAGAAAAACAAAGCAACACACATCATAAGTCAATAAAGAGAAACTGCACTTGCATGATGCCTGGTAAGGCTGTCTTCCAGGATATATATGTACCTTTTCAAAAAATAGATGAAATAATGGGGAAGTAGTTGGGATGAAAAGTCAAACTCATTTGCAAATCAAATATTTAAAGGTTTAACAGATAGGAAAACTAATCGCTGCTCAAATTGACTTACCCAAAACTGTAAGCATCATTTATGCAATGATGACACATGGGTGGAATCAGTGATGAAGCAGAGATGTAGTTTGCCAGATTTAATATAAACACTGAGCAAAAAAAAAATTCTGTGCTAAGAATTTTTTGATGTGCCCATTATGTTACAGTGAGATGGAATGGTCGCAGGTGTAGTGTAAAGCACTGGCTGGCTGAGCTAGGTCATACTCATCTCAGATTTTTTAAATAGGGAACAGGAGGCATATATGGGTTTTGCCAAACCCCCACATCCTCATGTGTTTACCATGCCACCCAATGTTTGTGGGTTTCTAAAGAATTGTAGGAAACTCTATGATAGTGCTTTTGTGAACCTATTGAGGATGTTTCTTACGTTATTACCTAGGAAAATACGCTTACTTCCCTTTTTTCAAAAGTGGCAATCATATAAGAAGTCGATAGGTGAAACCCACCTGTGTAGTAGACACAGGAACTCTGGTTCATTGTCTTTGCAGTCTTAACTCACCCTCTCCCTGCTCATGCACTGTGCCAGAGTCTTGAATCAGGTGCTGGCATTCTGTGTTGTTCCTCATACACCAGACAGTTGTAGGACTCTGCAGGGATTGAGTCTGATCTTGGTGGAGCCCTTATCTTGTTCGGAAACTACGCAGCGAATGTGGCCAGGGATTGCTGACAGGCAGTGGGTGTCAAATGTGCAATGCCAAAATACTCCGAGCACGGGCTGCACATTCCCAATTATGAGATAGTCGGTAGGATGTGTGTTAGGCCAGATTTGCGTAAATGCTGAGCATTCCCAGCTGCAGGCATGAGGCTTGGATTTGTGCTCTGCACGTGTGGGGTGCCATAAAAATGGTAAGTACTTTGGAAATATCACACTCCAGGGAGCTCAAGTGTGTTCCTTAAATGTAGAGGTTTAGCTGCTTTGGCTTTACTCATGGCTAGCTTTAGTTTCATGCCTGCCAGAGAAAGATTGTAATAATGCCAAATGTTTTTAGGAATATTGAGGCAAAAAAAAAACCCCAACAATTCTTGTGCTAGCTAGTGTAAAAAATAAAGGCCTGAAAGTGTAATGCAGTTTAGGGTTTATGAGGGTACAGAAACAAGATGTGGTGCAATGAACTGAATGCGGAGGTTGAGAAGAACTACCACGTAACTATAGAGTCACAAAATGAGCTCTAATTCCTATGGAAACATTTTTTTTTTGCAGTGCATCCCATTGCATGTGCGCTGCAGAGGACCCTGAAGTGCAACAGGCAACGTATTATTGTCTGGCATTGCAGTCCTAGCTCTGATGCTGGAGGGTTTTCTGGTTTGTTTTTCAAATTTAATAAAAATATGTCACTGCACTTCACCAGCTCTTTGTTTGATGGGAAGTGAAGCCATCTGAGCCATTAATGCCTGAGGCAGGCCAGGTGTGGCTGTGGAAGAAGGTCCTTCTCTGTGAGCCTAATGAGTCATTCAGGGAGATGACTGTACCCTGTGTCATTCAACATCACTGCTGACGCCTGATGGAATTAATAATACTATTTATATCAACAAGATTAGCAGCAGATAGGTTCAGTGTTATTAATGGTATAATTAGCAACTCTGAATTGGTATCAGTGGCGTGTAGTGCCTTCTACATTAGCATGTTGTAAAAGCTATCACTGATAGTAAGGAGATGTCAGTGCTGAGTCAATGAAACGCCTGCTTACACATAATTGTAATTTAAGCAGCCGCATTTACCTCGGTGAGTGGCATCTTTTATCTCTCTAGGGCTTACCATAATGCCATGGATAGCAAAAATAGCACCAGAAGTGGGAAGCATCTAGTCTCGCTCCAGGGGTCTTGCAGGTCTTCTTAATGCATCTTACCCACTAGTATCGATTTTACCTGTTCTTGAATGTTTCCAGTAATGGTTCCTAGCCAGCATCCCTGGAGATGCTATTCACTTACCAGTTATTCTTCTCCTTATACTGCCTCCTTACCTACCAACTTCTGAGACAGAACAATTCCCATCTTTCATTTATACATTTATGTTATTGCCTTGAAGATATTTATAGATTGTGATCGTCTTCCCCATGAGTCATCTCTTTTCTAAACTATTAGTTCCTCCAGCGTTTCTGTATGTGTGACCTGTTTATCTCATTTTCTGGGTCACTGATGGAGAAGGGGAGCTGCCAGCAGTACGTAAATAGGGTGTGGGTCAAAGGAGAATAGACCGTATCAGAATTCATTCCTGAACTTCCTATCCCAAACCTTTTTTTTCCAGTCCCTGCTGCAACTATTGTAAATTTAACTTGGTATCTGCTGGTTCACACTCTTGGTTCTCAATATAGCAAAGTCAAACATTAGGTGAACCTCAGTCATTTAAGTTCATCTGTATGGAAATAGTTGTCCACAGCCATATTGAAGTCAGTGAAATGGTGGGCTGAAGATAAACCACCATAAAATTAGCTCATCACCTGCCCAGGACTGTAATTTAAGAGTTAACTTTGAACATCTGCCTGTTGTGTTGAGAGTGTTTCATACTTCACAGAAATAATGTAATATAGCTGGTAGGTACCTGATCAGGCTTCTTATTACTTAGCTTGTGTGCCAGCTGCAGTGGATCTCAGCACGACTGAATTTGTCTGGAGTGAAGGTCTACTGAACATACATATATATGTACACACATATTACGCTATAGCCGACTTGATGTTAGCACAGAATGTTTTGCTGAAAATAAATGCTAGCTATCCTATGTAAATAAAACCTGCAGAGGGAGAGGGTAAGATCTAGTTGCCTTGGAAAACTCAGATTTTAAGGGCACGTTTTAATGTTTCAGGATATAGTAATTTACTCTGGCATCCTGTCATTGTGTCTTCACTGCATGCATTCACTATGTTCCAAATAAGATCAAAGAAAAGCAAATCCCTATCATCCTTCAGTTAAATAAATATTTAATTTGAAAAGAATAGGACAAACAGTGCATTAAGCATGTCATTCAGCCTGAATCTGATGACCTGACCTAGTTCCTCGTTTGCACAAAGTTCTACTTACGGAGCATCCTAAATTACAAATGTTCTTTACTTGAGAAAACTCTTCAGTGCAGTATCATGTTAAGTACAACAAAGTAATACAGCTCATAGGAGATGAAAGTGTCTTCAGGGACTCATAGAACAATGTCTGCCATAACACTGATATGTTTTATAGACTTCCTGCCCTTCTTTTAGTTCTCATCTGCTCTTGCAAATAGCTTGCAGGAAGTTCAAGTGTTTGCGTACCAGCCGAGTAAGTTACAACCTCTATTTACAGCTGGCTCTTTCAAAATACTTGCTTCAGCTCATGCATCTTTATCTTAGAAGATTCTCCAAGTGATATTTTCTTCATATTTATAGCGGAATATAAAGTAACTTTTCCAGCTGTGGCTGTGTGAAATATTTCATGTGTGGTAGAAAAGGTGTCTCACTTGTGCAATAATCGGCATTGGGCATTACAGAGTGCCATAATCCTGGTACTTGTGCTGTCTCTCAAGCAGTAACAGCCATTGCTGTCAAAACCATTCCGAATCCACAATATGTACATAGAAAACCAAATGGCTGGTAACTGCCCCATAAATTTTATGTTGATTGTCTTTATGTTACCGTTTAACATAAAGGGAAAAGCTCAAAATACTGGAATGAACAGTTTGTGTTTTGTCAGTTACTTATTCTAGCACTTAGTAGAGCCTCAATGTTGTTTCTAGAAAAGCTTTTGCTTCTGTCTGGTGTCCTGCAGAAGTCAGACCTAGTCTGGATTCTGGCTTCTGTATAGACCTTACTGTTGGCATTTCTTAAGGACTGGTGGAAGAGAAAGAGCCCAGTGAGGGCAATGTCAGTGTAGCAAGGCTGTTTGTGAGTTACTGAGGGGACTTTTGGGGATCACTAGTAGGGAATAAAGAGAAGTGCTTGGTTAAACAGCAGTGTAACTAGAGAAACTTTCAATTCATTAATCAGTGTACGAGCAATGTCCACTTTCACATAGGTGAGATAGTAAAATGTGGAGCCAAAAAAATCAAACTGCGTCACCAGAACAACTCCATAAATAAAATATTACAAAGAACAATGGCTTTAGAGTCTCCTGAAAAATCTAGCAAAAGCATTTACTTTTAACTGAAGCATTGATCTTCATTTCTTTAGGGATGAATTGTCACAGCCTAGAAGTACACATGAGCGTGCAGTGTGTATAAGTATAATGACAGATACAAAACATACATCAAAACCAAATGCTGTATCCACCCTCTAGATCTTACCCGTTGTCTGTTAACTTGTTTTGCCCATTAATGCTGTTTGTGTCCTGATGATGGATGCAACCTCATAGTGATTCTTACATGGGTTAGGATCAGTGAGTAAGGAAACTCCATGGAAAAACTGCTCGCACCACCAAAAAAAATTATAACAAGCTTCCCCTACCCTCAGAGGCAAAATAACATCATAAAGTGTAGCCTGCTTCTGTGAATGTTATTCATAGAAAAATATCACAACTCTTCACACTGTGTTATATTCTGTGTATGAAAACATACCTATTTTAATTTAGATTTTCTCCTCCTTCCTCCATCAAAGGAAAACCAGATTTTTGACAGCCTCTTCTTTTTACCTACTCACTAAAATACTTTAGCAAACTTGAACGCTGTTGTAAACAAACTCATTTAAGCCTGTCTTCCCCTGATAAGGATTAACACAAGCCAGACATTCTTTCTCTGTTTGCAGCTTCCTGAGAAAGTCGTCTTTGTGGCAGACCTGTAAACCAGTGATTTAGGCTGCAGTGTGCTGTATCTCCCACTGCATTCTCTGGGATTCTAGTCTGTAAACCCGCTCCTGCTTCTGCAGAACTACAGCAGGGGAGTATCACCTGTATATTTTTCAAGAACAAAGTGGATCTATCAGCAGCCCAAGCCAATAGAAAAAAATATTGAACAAATTAATCCAAGCAGAGCATAATTATCTGGCAGGCAGCACAAATCCAGGGACCTGAAGGTGTATATCTCCACCTCTCTATCTCTGCAGAAACATTCACAGGTGGCTCCCCTGTGAATGAACTGAAACTGTTGAATGGCCTTCACGTGCAGCACATTGCAATGCTCAGGCTGAGGAAGCTGGGGCTGTTCAGCCTGGAGAAGAGAAGGTTGTGTGGAGACCTCACAGCAATGTTCCAGTATCTGAAGGGGGCCTGCAAGGAAGCTGGAGAGGGATTCTTTATCAGGAACTGTAGTGATAGGACAAGGAGTAAGGGGTTCAAACTGAAAGAGGGGAAATTTAGGCTAGGGAAGGGTGGTGAGGCACTGGAACAGGTTGCCTAGGGAGGTTGTGGATGCCCCATCCTTGGCAGTGTTCAAGTCCAGGTTGGATAAGGCATTGAGCAACCTGGTCTAGTGGGAAGTGTCCCTGCCCATGGCAGGCAGGTTGGAACTGAATAATGTTTAAGGTCCATTCCAACCTTTAACATCCTGTGATTATTGCAGTAAGTCATTGACCTTGTCAGTTCTGGAAATGGCATTGAGGACGCGGGATAGCAAGGGATGAGAAGGCTGGTAGGGAGTACCTGGGCATCTGACAGTACCTGGGCATCTTTTGTTCATTAAAATGTGAATAAGGGGCTTAAGCATTTCACATGAGCTAAGCCTTGATATTAGTCACCCAGTGCGGTGCGTTTCCATATTGTGGTGCGAGTCCCAGTATCCCTCAGCAGCAGCTGAGGCAAAGTTCAGAAACACTCTGGCTGTAGAAAACAGGGAGGTGAGCTGAGTCATCTTTCTGAGATCAGTGATGTAGCAGATTGGCCACTCCAGGGAGCTAGAGCTCCTCCATCACTCCCGTTGTCCTGGAAAACAATCCTGCTGAGAAAGAATATGGATGAGGGGAAGGCAAGGAAATAGCTGGGAAGTTTTACCAAGTGCAGTTCATTCTATGTTGCTTGATCCTAACAGTGCAATGGGCTGGAACTCCCACTCAGAAGTTAACTGTGA
>VZTA01018427.1:55880-114600 GCA_013398855.1 Mohoua ochrocephala | reverse complement strand
TTATCTTAAGGAATAAGGTCACTAGGAGCAGTCTCTAAGGTGCTTTTGTGGTGCTTTTCAATACTTTGAAGTCTCTAACAGGCTCTTCAAGCCACTCTAGAGATGCATCAGTGAAAGTACAAAACCAGTAAAATAACAGGGAAAAAAGTTGGTTGTAATTAGAAGTTGTAGTGAGAAGGTAACAGACCTACATTACATTCTGTACATAATTGCTTTTATCCAGAGCAGATATCCCATTAGCACATGGAGATTCCAGAGATAAATTGTGTAGGACAGGCTGAAGCAAAGGTTTTCTTGCTGTTTTACACTTTCAAGAAGTGTGAGATACGTTGTTGGTCTGAGAAGAGAGTGAAATGGCCGGCACCAAACTCTCGAAACCTAATTCATACCTTCTGACCACTGGTTTCTTTTGGTGTAGCAGAGCAGCACCTTCTCTGGGGCAAGTTGCAGAGGGGCTAGAACGAGTCAGAACAGCCTGGAAGCCTCATGCACAGACTGAGGGACAAGGAGCATGGAGGCCACCGAAGGGAAGCACTGCTAAGGAGCATTCTGCAACATGGCCCTTTACAAATGCAAGGAAGATTCTTTACTCACTGCTGACAGCAGAAGGCATAAATTGAGGCACGAAAGTCTCTTTGTTCACTGAGCAGATGGAAATGTTTGGCCACTTTGTGGATTTCTTCTTGCAGTCTGGACTGGAATTACCCTTGTTTTTGTACCATGCAGCATTAATGTTTCCCAGAGTTGCCCCTTAAACAAAGCAAAAATACTCTACAGCACATTAACAGCACGAGCATATCACAGTAAATGGTTTTATACATAATACAACACGGTCATTAGCCAGCTGTGCACATAAAACACCAAGTGGAGGCAGCAGGATGTAAAGCAGGTTCTTCAGCTCTGAAGGCATTAGGCACAGAGGGCTAACGGAGCTCTCCCAGCCTGTGTTTTGCAATGGAGAGTGCTTTTCCATCTGCAGTAGTCGTCCTTCTCCAGGGTGTTTTACAACGCTGCAAAATGCCTGTAAGCCATGGGCTAGCTCGGTGAGAACAAACTAATTACACAGCAGGCAATAACTCCTCTGTGATAATCATAGATCTGCTGGCCATGATAAGTTTTAAGCCTTCCTAAATTACTGCCAGTCAGCTTTGGACAGGTTTATATCTCGTGATGTACCGCAGTTAGAAACATCTCATACTGGCCTAGCCTCATGTCTGAGTCTACCTGCTCATCATTACTGTATTTCTGTATAATTAGAGAAAGAGAAAATATTTGACGATATAGCATGAAAGGTTTTTATTAGCAAAAGTTTATGGCCACAAGTTTTATTGGCTAAAGTTTTATATCCACACCAAGTTCCGTATGTCATCCTTAACAAGGGCGAATAAAACCTGTACATTGCCCCACATACGCTGTCATGTATTCAGAACGTGCCTCAGGACCGTTTCTGTTTTAGTCTCTGCATTGCCTCTCGGACAGTGGAAGCACAAAGAAATGAGCCTGATGGTCCTGAAAGCTCCACTGGTGAAAACCAGAGTAGGACACTGATGTGGGTTCCCTGTTCTTCTTGCTGCCTATGTATCTGGTAGGTCTGGGAGTACATGGTAAGGACTGCTATATGCCATGGTGGCTGGCTGGTTTCTGAAAAGTGACGTTGGATTTTCTGTTGTCCAGTAGGAGGATGGAACTAGGCAAGTAGATCTAAGTCGATGATATTTGATAGACAGATTTTCCAGCGATGTTGTGGCTTGGTCAGTTACTGCTTACAATGGAATTGCAAAGAGTCAAGGAGATTTTGTTGTTGTTGTTGTTGTAAGCTCAGTGTAAATTCAGGGAGCAGGTAAATAGCATAATCATATTAACATTAAATAGCATAATCATATTAAATAGCATAATCATATTAATCATATCATATTTTCAGGGGCAAAACCATTTCCAGATAAATACCTGTAAGCAGTAAGAGTGCATCAGTTTTCTGTAAGGCCTAACCATAGCTACTGTAAAGGAAATGAAGCAAAATCTTTTGTGCTTATTTCTTTTAAGGAATACAAGTGATTCGCCCTTCTCGCTTTACACTGTCAGAGCTTGTGCAGTGCAAATGAGAGAGGAGAACTTCAAGTTTCTGGAACATTTGAATCCTAGACTTTGCTCTATTGTGAAACAAAGATGGAGCATCCTAACCCTCTGCTATGCAAGTGCACTTGGCTTTCACAGCTGAACTGCAGTGGAGTGAAGCTGGGTGTAGTATTTAAGTTTATCTCTAGCAAATACCTCTCTTTGTCTTGAGGGGAAAAAAACCTGGACCTGCAGTTTCATGTCAGTCTCTGAGATGCCTGTGCTGTATGAGATCACTGTAAGAGGGAGAAGAAAACAAAGCAAGAGCTGGCTCAGAGAGAGAGATTCAGCAAACATCAGCAAGCTGCCAAGTGATCATTTTAGTGCTGCAGTTGTTTGCCTCTGCAACATTTCAAGGACACCCATCAGAAAAGCTTGATGGGGAAAAATCCTGTTAAAAAGGGGAATTCTGTGGTGGTAGTTTCGTTTGGAAGAGAGAGACAATGCAGTATTTCTTTAATAGGAGAGAAAAAAAGCAGATTTTATAATAAACAGTTCCTGCTACTATTACATTACCTTTTATAAAGCACTCCCATTTAGTGTTATCTCATATCAGTGTGTGCCTAATAACTCTATAGGAGCCGGAAATGGAGTTTACTGTGTATTCACTGTTTTTTTGTGCCAGTTCTCTCTTCCCTTGAAAAGACACTGACAATAGTGAGCAGCTTTACAGTAGGAAAGCTGTTGTGCTTTCTCATTGTAATGGCAATACAGGAAAAGCATTCAAGAAGGGTAAAATAAATGGCCTTTTTTATTTAAAGGATAGTGAATACATTCTCCTTTAGCAGTGGTAACAGGTATTGCTTAGAGAGTTTTCCTAGTTGAATGGAATGTTTCCAAAGGACGTGAATATGACTAAGTTGCAACCCAGTGTTCCCTGAAAACTTTCAGCCCACAGGATTTGTATTATTTTTTCTGTTTTGTCCTGTAATAACTCTCCTTTTCCTAAAATCGATGGACTGTTATGTTCTTATATAACAATGTCCCTTCAAAGCCTGAAATCATCTGACCAAGTATTCGTGGCAGAACCATTAATTTCAAAGAACTTGTCCACAGTGTCACAATTCAGCCCTGGTTCACTTGTGTTTTGGCTGAGGCAAGGGCTTTTCTCAAAGCACCAAGTGATATGAACTTTGCTTCCCTCAGTCCTGCGCTTTTCAGGGATTTGTTCCGATGCTGTCACCTCTGCATTAGCTGGTGAATGCTGAAATAGAGCAGAAATAATGCGGGGCTTTACCGTGGCAACTTTACATATAAATAACTCACAACTGGAGAGGTTATTACCTGACATTATGCATTCAGTTGTATTGTAAGTATATGCTCCTGGACATTTTTCCACAGCAGTTCTGATGGGAGTGGGGTAACGGTACTTCTTTTGTTTTGTTTAATTTTTCCCGCAGATATGGATTTTCTACAGTGGAACTACTACAAAGAATCGTTTTTCATATATCAGAGCTCCACATTCTTGGGTTTGATTGCATTTATGGGAAGGGAGTTGAAAATCTGCAAATTTTGTCATCCTCGGGGCAAGGACTACAAAAGATTTGATTTGTGTTGTGAAGAGTGCAGTCTTTGCTATTGATCTTGGTGCAATGTCCTTGTTGGCAAACCAAGAGATTATAAAACCCCTGCTCTCTTAAAGAAGGTACTGGATTGGGTTAGGTCTGCTTAGGATCATTGGATGATAATTCACAATCAATTGTCTTGTAAACCCCTTGTTGCGGAGTACAGGCATTGGCTTGCTACTGCTAAACTGGTTAATCATAGATGAGTAAGAATCTGGACAAGTGAGCTTCCAGAGGACACTGACATCCTATTTTATACAGCTACCAACTTCTCTTGATGCTGGAGAAGGAACAAAGACTCCTTTCAGAGCAGCAGGGAAATCAGCTGCTTTACCTGTAAATTCTGGGACTTCTGCTATTCAGACCTTGTCTGTGCCCCATCACAGTACACTCATTTTTCTGTATCACATTTGCCTGGGCAGCTACTTCAGCGTGCAGTAGCTGTCTCCATCCTGCCGTTCATCCCAGGAAACATAACTGACCTTCTCCTCAAACCCAGTTCTGCCTTTCAAGGGTCAGGAGCTGCTGCTGAAATATCCTCTCATAATCTTTGATATCCTCTTATTGCATCTCACTGTACTAACGATGTAGCCTGGGGTTTTGCATACTGAGCTTGCTGAGATACCAAAAGCAGAGATTATGGGCTACCATGTGGCAGTGACAGCAGCAGTGACTGCAAATAGCTTTTGACTCCGTATCAGGCCCTGTGCAGAGGCAGATGGTTAGGAGTTGTTCAGGCAATATTCAGTCTTCTCGAGAGGAAAAGATGGTCATCCGGATTCCTGTTTGTGTACCATGGCTTGGGAACAGTTCACATAGCCACAAGCACACAAACACCTCATCACAGATCCTAGAGATTTGGATTGGCAGTGGCTGGAGTTTGCAAAAGGAATATTACAGTTTGACCCCAAAAATATTTCCTTGGTGCGTCAGTCTACTAAATTTCACAGAAGTTTTCCTTGCTGCCACAATACTGCATTATTGAAAATATCCCAGAACAGCTTTATTTTATGTCTCTGCACCCCACCTCTCATCTCCAGTTTGGTACAGGCATAGACTGCTAATTCATAGCATTATTGCCAGATCTGTGCAGGCCCAGAGTCATCAGTGATGAGGGTGTAAAACAAAGCAATCAGGCAAATTTCAAATTCTGTATTGGGGGAGAAATAACAAAAGGGAAGCATGTGGTTTTTTCCTTCTTCTATTATAGTATTTTATATAAATTTTAATTACTCCCTTTTCTTTTTTTCCACGTCAATTTTAATAATGTAGTAGGGATGAGTACCAGGCCCAGTGTGCTGTGCTGGAAAGGGATGGGGTTATTACCAAAACAGATTAATTGAAGCTTCTGGTCATTGGAACAACTGCTGTTGTAACCAGACTGAAAACCCTGAAGTACCATCTTTTTAAATAATCGAAAAACTTAGTGAAGTGCTAAAAAATGTCCTGTGCCTGAGATGAAGTTCTTTGTATTTGATGAAAGATTGAATCAAGTTGGACTGTGATGGTGCCTTAGTTTCTTTGCTTGCTTTAAGAGTAAACTTTAATCTCGTTTATCCAGACCATTTATACTTTGCTTAGGAGTGTGCTTGGCTGACCCCTCACAGTCCCTTGTACTAAAGCAATGCTTATTAAATCAAGTGTGATTTTGTTAGAACAAGAATATTTAGACAGAATGGCCCTTGACATTAATGTTCCTTATCATATGGAGCCTACTTAATAATTTTGATTGAATGTGTAAACACTCTTTTAAAAATTTTTTCTCTATTCTTCTCCTGGTATGGGGCTAGTGAGGAGAGGGAAGGACATGATTTTCTGCGCTTGCACAAGGCAAGTATTTTTGTAGATGTAGAGAAAACCGTGCAGTTACTGTTTTTAACTTGAGCTGTTGGAAACGAGAGGCCTTATCCGCACACTTCTGAAGAGTCACGTGGATGCTTTTCCTCAGTAGTGAATTAAACACTGGTAATATCTGTCTCAAGAGCAGATTTTCATCTGCAGATAAGACCTGAAGGAGCAGTTAATGCCAAATGCACCTTTAAATCTTATTATACAAGACTGAGGAGGGTAGAAAAATAGAGGCTGAGACCAAAGAGGTAGTCAGCTGTTTCTGAAATCTTGTTGGTTGTGGTTTCTCTCCATTTCAAATGTTTATTTTTTGTAATGTTTGGGTTTTTTCTGATAAGTTATTGGTTTTATTATCAAATCTTTATGAAGAACAAGAATTAGCTGATATTAACAGTAGAAGTTGAGAAGAATTGACTTTAGTATAGTTGAAGAGGTTTCATATAGTTTCATAGAGTATATGAAACAGGTTGCTAGATTTTTTTGTTCTGTATTTTGTGCACGGACAGTTCAGTAAAATGTTTCCATGTATTACATTGCATGGGCTGTTTCCTCCCCTCTGCATCTCACTGATTAACAGAGCCTTCTCATATCATGAGACAGACTTCAGTGGGCTTCAGATTGGGCCACAGAGGATGATCAGAACTGGTGGAAAAGAAATCAGCAGCAAAATGGTAAAGACATGTCAAAATAAAATTAAAATTTTAAACCCCAGACATGTAAGACTGCGAATCTTTGGGCTGAAGTAGTTTTTGGACAGCTGTTATCTAGTAGCAGGTCCAATGCAAAGCAGAAGATCCAAATCGTGGTTCCTAGTTGACATCCTGTTGAATTTTCTGTCTCCTTTCTGTGTGTTCCTACTGTGATGTAAGGAAAATGGTTTTTGAACAAAATCTAAAGATGTGGCTGCCTTTTTTCATATTTCAGGATACATCTCTTGTCTAGTTCAAGTTGATGTAATTTACTCAATGCAGCACAGTGATATCTGTTACTGTCAGGCTGAGGATATGTAATTCTGTCCACAAGGGAGATACTTTTCTCTCTACAGCAAGGCACTAGAGATAAGATGCAGGACAATGTTGACATTTCCAGCTCTCAGCAGAAAATGAAGACTTGACAAAATAAGTCTTGTTAGGAGTCAGGGAATATCTTTGCAGGGTGTTTTTTGGAAGTGATGCACAAAAGGGGGAGATGGTGTTAAAAAGGATGCTGTTTGAGAAGGCGCTTCAGGGAAGAGGATAACTGAGATCTGTTTTCCACTTGGCTCTAGGAGAAGGGAGAAGGTGTTCACAGTGTGTGTGCTTTTGTGTTAGTATTCTCTTGAATGATGTTTAGTGTTGCCAGCAGCAGCATATGCTGTCGTTGCAGCACCCAGGCGAATGCTTGCATGCGAGAGTACTGTTTTTGTACAGGAGGAGTTGCCTAGAAAGCCCAGAGTTGTCCTTGTAGGTTTACTGGGACACATGGTTGATGAACACTGCATGAATATTTAAAATTACTTTTATGGAATCCTTGACAAGCTTCACTGAATCTGCAGATGAGGAGAAAAGTGGTTTTGGATTATATATGCTAACCTACCCAGAGAATTACATACCGATCTAACACGAAGAAAATATAATACCTAAAGTAAACCTATTCTCTCACCTGTTCAGACAGTAGGGTTTTCTGGTATCACTGAGCCTAGCACTGTGCTTGACAGTCCTCCTTTCCTCCCCTGGCAATTTGGAATAAAGGTACTGCTATGATTTAAGCATTCTCACTTGTTTCTCTTACCACTTCAGTCTGGACTCTTAAATGCCTCTGCTTAAATGCTTTTTTTAGTCAAAGGTGCCATGTAGCTCATAAAAGCAATCACATTGCAGCAATGGCATCATTTTCCCAGAAAAGGCTTCTCAGCCTTTTTATTGCCTCTTGCATGGTGAGACACACTGCAAAGGCAGATTGCTCCTCTCTCCTCCTTGGCCTTGTGAGAAGAGAAAGGTTTCGATGTGAGGCTGCATTTTGAGTCCCATGAAGTTGCACCGGCTTCTGGCTGTGACCATCACAGTCTGTGACCTCCGTGTGCTGGACAGAGTGAGTTAGTAGAGTCCATCAGCAACTCTGGGACAGGGTATCTGGTAGCAGGGCTCAGCACGGGGCTTCTAAGTTTCCGTGCTGGTTGCCAGCAGCACAACTTATTTCTGCCATAAATTGCAGAGTTATTAAACTAGAGGAGAAGGTCATGGAGGCAAAGCCCAAGCAGTGCTCGCTGGGGAATAGACTTGTCATAGGCTATAAACATCATTAAAAATGAAGGCATCAGATGATGGTGTATTCAGATCCCATGGATGACATTTATTTGGATTTTCACTCTACTTGCAAAAAACCCCAGCCCTGAATGCTGTCTGCTGCATCGCAGACTTTTGAACATAGCAGTTGTTTGAATGAAGCAGTCAAGACTTTCCATTAATTTCTCAGGATAACAGTCTGTGATCATGCTTTGTGACAGGCTGTGTGTTTGCCCTGTTTAGCCTCAACTATTTTGCTCACAGTTCCTGTAAAGGGGGTGGTTGAGTCAGGGGAAACCCTCGGGCATAGGAGAGAAATCACACCTTCCCTGGATACCAGCTGAGGAGGAGCAGGGGAAGGGACTTTGGGAGGCACTGAGTGGGGGAGACAGGAGAGGCATTGCAGGGAACTGAGAGCAGTGGCTCAGGGCACAGAGAAAACTTCCTGAAGACCATGTTCCTTAAGGACTTCTTACCAAGTGGGCACTGTTTGCTGCACAAGGTGACTGATGGCAGGAATAAAGCTTGAGGGCAATGACATGCTTGCAGGGAGGCCGTGGGTGAAGAGAGTATTGGTTTTAACCCATTTTCATTTCTCTTCCCTTTACAGTAGTCTTTTTTTAATTCTTTCTTTAGTTTAAATGTTAACTATTCTATTTTATATTGTTAACAAAGCCTGACTTTTTTTATTTTAAAAGTCCTTTGGTCTGTTTTGCAGAACTGTCTATAAAAAGAAGGTTTGGGACCTTTTCACACATTAAATATTACATTAAATAAAGTTAATCCTTATCTCCATCCCTGCCTTCTGCCACATGGCAGTACTAAAGGGCAAGGTGGAAAGGGATAAAGCTCCTTATACTGCAAAATGTGAAACGGCTTTGACCTTATGCTCAGTAATTCCCCCAGCAACTCAAGCACAAAAATCAGCAAAATTAATATGAGTGTGCAGGGTTAAGTATCAAGCAAATCCTGCGAGGACAGAGAAATTCAAAATGGTGTTCAGTGCTCTCAAGGACCAGTTGAGCCCCAGTAGCTCCGTGCCTGCAGTGAGTATCACAGGAGGGCTGGACAGGATGCCCTGATCTAAGTGCCATCCATCCCATTTGCTTCAGGACCCTGCACTCAACATGGAGTGTGCACAAGATTGCGTATGGAGATACAGATATATATGTCTATAACTGCAAATACATTACACGTTAAATCCATTCAGTTGGTGCCTGCATTTGCTTGGAAATGTTAAGAGCTTAGCAAAAGACAAGATCAGCGTTACCAAAGCTTTGTATTTTCCTTTTTTGTTGCCTTTGTCACCTCTAAAAGCTGCATGCCCTAAGCTTCCGTGTTCTTTTAGATCTCAGGAGGGTGTAAATGTTTGCAAGGGATCCCTAGAGACAGGGCAAAGCACAAGGGCTGTAGAGTTGTGCTGTTCTAATAGGAGGAGGCAGAAAGCCAAGTTACATTGACAGGGTAAGTACCAACAAAATAATAAACTAAATGCAGATTCTGTGTTCAAACCTCTTCTGCTTTCAGTTCCCACTGGGACACTGTCCCAGTGCCCTTGTTCTGTTCGACTTTCTGGCAGAGAAATTGGACAGTATCCAGTTTTTAAAATTACCTCAGTTTTAATTTATTCTGGTTTTGATGTTCATTGCACCATATAACTAATGGTCCCCAGATCTTTTCCTTAGTCTATGAGTCTATAATTTACCTGCCCCGTGTCTCAAAGGCAGATACCACTTACTTTAAAAGTTACGTATAATTTTAACATCCATATGTTTATATAATATATGAGGTTTGTGGGGTCAGTGATGAAGTGAGATGATTTACGCTTCATGAACATTTCCAGCCATTCGAAAGACAAGTGAATTTCAGTTTTACAGAGGCATCTTAGCAGAAACCTGCACAGGCCCAGCATATTTAATGTAACTTACACTCAGCAAAAAAATGAACAAGCTATTCTCCCTTAGGACTTAGTGCCAACCTCTCAGAACTAGGCAGGATCCAGCTAAATGTATTCCTTTTCCATAATAGGGTTTTTTAAAGAAAAATGCAGAGAGGGGGGGATTCTGGGAAAAAGGCACATGAATTATGAAGCACTGAATTTTATATGTCAGGACTTAAGAGTACTAGATTACAGTTTCCACTGAGGCACCTTTATGTAAACCTGGAAATGCAATGGGAAATCAGTGAAACAAAGCTGTAGCGCTTCCTAAGGCCCCTCTTCAGAACAGGTTAAATTTAGATAAAGCTCAGATCCTAAGCCTTGTTTCCCCCATGACTGCAGGGCTCTGGGAACGGGAGTTTTATATATAAAAGTAGAAGAGAATGACGGTGAGCATTAAATTCTGAAGACTGGGCACGTAAGGGCACAGAATAGCTCAGGAAAGCAGAGCTGAGCAAGATGTCCCCTGATTGCAGAGCAGCTGGTGGAAGCGAGCTCTGGTCCAAGGCGAGCAGCGATTCCGGAGCCCTGCGGACGCTCACCCGCCGGCTGCCGCATCGCCACTCACGGCTCCCCGTGGCTGGCCAGGGCAGAACGTGGACATTGATTTCCTCCTGCATCTAAGCCTGATCTGATCTCCGTGTGCTCTTGCTGTTCTCCTGGCATTACGGTCTTCGGTCATGGTGGAAAAGGAAATTGGCCAATTTGCTGCAAAGCAAGTTAATGCATCTCTTGTCATGCATCTTCCAGTTTCAGATGTATCATCTCCTCTTGTTTTCACTTGCACATAGGCGCTCAGGCAGAGCCAAAGGCGTTGTAGCTTTCCTCAAGCCCGGCAGAGGCAAAAAGAGCTATAGAGATCTGGAACCTTGTCTGACCTTAAGAATTCTGATCTGAATGGAGAAGCAACGTGTGTAACTTAGCATCCATTAGCAATAGAAAGAAAACTCCTCTTAAGAATTAGGCAAGTATCTCTATTTCAGTGTATGCTTGAAGGAACTGGTAACTTTTCTTACTGTCCAAAAATGGTAGGTTTTTTTAGGGGAAAGAGGGGATGCACAGACAGTGCTTACATCATACCTGCACGGCCCAGTAAGTTATCCTAAACAACGTGAAATGTTCTTTTGTGTCTTTCTGACAAGCTTATTCTTGCTCCTCTTCTTTTATCCTTTGTAGGTAATGAAATAGATTGACTCCAGCCCCTCCTGGCATGCCATATGCGCTGTTTGATGCTCTTCTGTGCTAGATTGTTCCAGCCTTTGGGGAGGTGGGAATTTATTCCTGGAATCATTCCAGTGTCCAGATCACTTTCATTGTCTTTATTAGTATGGACTGTAGCCCATCATCACTGAGGAGAGCAGTTGGTAGGGAGCACATGAGATAATTGCCTAAAATGAACTCTACCTCCACGGGGCACAAAATCACTCGGTGGCATTGAAGTATTCTTAGTCTGGCTTAAGTCACCTTTCTCCCTGTAGGCAGTATCTGGTTCTTACATATGTAATGGGGACCATATGCTCAGCCTAGATCCAGTCCCAGGCTTAGACCATCTGCCTACAAAGCAATACACTTTTTCTTCCCTGTGGGCCTTTCTAGGTGGCATCTCCATCCTTCAGGTGCAGGATGGCTGGCAGCAAAGAAATCAGCTTTTCTGCGTGCTCAGTATTGAGCAAAGCTCAATGGGTCCAGTGGGTCAGACTCTTCCCATCTGCTCATTCCCATGCCTGGAACAGCTCTGTGCAGTAGGGCCAGCCTCTCAAATACTCCTCATGCAAGTGTTTATGACTTCCATAGAATCATTAGGCTGGAAAAGACCTTTTAGATCATCAAGTCCACCATTAAACCATGTACCTAAGTACCAGGTCTTATAAATATATTCAGGGATGGTGACTCAACCACTTCCCTGGGCAGCCTGTTCCAGTGCTTGATAACTCTGTCAGTGAAGAAATACTTCCTAATGTCCAATCTAAATTTCCTCTGGTGCCACTTGAGGCCATTTCCTCTTGTCTTGTCACTTGTGGTAATTTACATGACTTCACTGTTTTTGAAATCTCTTGTCAAGTGGAGTTTTCACTTGAGGTTCCTTCTTGAAACCCGTGTGCTCTAAGCAAAGATAAGAAGCAAAAACTCTCCTCAGGAGTAGCACAACCCTGCAGCACTTGTGTGCCTTGGGGCAGCTGTGTCCCATCACAGCTCACTATAGCAGCTGGAGGGCCTCTCTCAAGCCTTTAAGGGGAAGAGAGCTTGGGGAAGAGAGCTTGGTTGTTTGTTAGGCTCTTGTCTGGCCTCCCCCACTTGAATTTGTGGGGTTGCTGAGGAGGGAAGAAGGCAGTAAGCTCTTGCATTCTGGACATAAAACTGAACTGTAACCATGGTCTGAATTAGAAGTATCAGGACAAGGGCAAAACCTCATAAACCGGTGAGCTCTTTTACAACCTACTGTAAGTGTTTTGTTTTACCCTTCTGAAGCCACACGTCTCTTTGCCACTTGAGTGAGCAGGAAGCTTTATTAGAAAATGTTTCCCAGCGTTTGCGTCCTGCTTGCTTTGCTTGGTTCCTATTAGTTAGTAATTGTTTCATTAGTGTAGAAATATTTGTCATGTTATTTTTTCGTGTTGGTTTTTATCCCACCCTGTTGTTGTGTGAACATTTCTCACAGTTATTTGCTGCGGGGAAAATGTGAAACAGGCTGTACAACAGGAGGCAGAAACAGAGAAATTGCCTTAGCTTGGGAAGAGCCTTGCTTCTTGCCCTCAGCTGGCATCAACAAACCCATCAATATTAAAGTCAAGCGTGAGCCAAAAGGGCCCACTTTACAATTATAAAGGAAAGGGTGAGGGGAGGTTGAACCAGGGCAGATGAAGAGATTGAAAAAGACTAATTTGGAGGTTTGCACTGCTGAAAGCACACCAGTTTCTAGTCATTACTGGTTGAATTGGGAAGGAGTAGAAGCACTGGTGTGTTTTATAGGGTTCTATGTTTATTCCTTTACTCTCTCAATTGCTAGCTCTTTCTGATCCATGGATCTCCAGCAGGAGTCTCCTTTAACTTGACCCTGCCTCTGCAACAGGGTGGCACGAGAAAGCGGCGTTGGTGGGTCTAATGTTGGCAGAGTGGTGCCGGTGCTACTAGATTTTAGTGTCTGCAAGAGCTGCTGTATTAACCACTAGGCTGTCCTGCTGTGTCCCAGAGGACATAGATCCTAGCCAGGTATGCCTTTCTGACAGCAGCTGGTAAGACATGTATGGTATTATTTATGATGAATAAATACTGAATAGTTTAATATATTATGTACTCATCCTGGAGTGATGGAATTTTAAAGGTGCGATGTAGGGGTTAGAGAGGACTTAACAAAGCTTCCCTTTTGTCATCACCCCACAACCTAAAATTTTCTGCAGCAGCTGGGAGGAGAGGGATGGAATACTTAGGGCTTTTGGAGAAAATGTATTTGAAGAAGAGATATGAAAGAGGGGTTGAATGAAGAACAGGAGGAAGCTCCAGGCTTTTGCAATTGAAGGGAATGGGAAGACTCTGCCTGAAGACATGAAGATCATGTGCTGTTTGGCTGGGGAGGAACAGGCAGGTAGAAAACAGTGGTTATCAAGTGTCCAAAAGCAATCTGGGGCTTTACAAAAGGCTAAAAATAGTTCAGAGGTCATGAGGATCTTCATGTGTGCAGAACTGTCGTGCAGTAACTCTGCATGATGCCATTGTTTCATTGGAGCCTTTGGAGAAACACAGAACACGCTGCTGGAAGTGCATTGCTCTCTCCTTTGCCCTGTGTATCTTGACAGCAAAGACTTTGAGGCTTAAGGCTTTTATGAAAGATTTTGGGTTTTTAGCAGAATTAAGTGGCAGGCAGTATACCCACAGCTTTCCTGTGGGAGAGCTTGGCCTAATATCCCTGTGACCTGCTGTGGCTCTGTCCCCTCCTGGACCTAGTGGTTATGGGGACACTGCTGATGCTTTTGTTTTTATGGTAAATCGAAGAAGCCAACGGACACGTTGAAATCCAGGTGTAGTCTTGATATTTCAAGCAGAGGTTCTACAGACACTTTTTTACCCCCACAGATAACTTTAATGCAGAGAAAAGAGCTGCAGCAGAGAGCTTTGCACATTAAGGAACTGATGAATGATACATGAGGCACAGCAGTCTGGTGTTGGCAGTGCCTGCTTTGTGAGAGAAAGGGAGTGACAGTAACAGTGTATGCCGTACGTTAGTTGTAGTTTTTCATACTGGGGCAGTAATGGGAGCTGCTGGGCTGGGAATGAATAACATGGCTCCTCCTTGAGCCCTGGGGGCTCAGAGAGGTTGTTGGGCAGCAGGGAGAAAAGACTTGTTTTGAGCAAAGCAGAAAGAAAGGCAAGAGAAGGCAGGGAGGGCACATCAGCTCTTGGCAGGGCTGTGCTGAGGAGGGGTGGAGTTGCTGCTGGGTTGGCAGACCCAGCATGGGCACAGTCAACTCTGCCATGTAATGAAACAGTAGGACCAACACCTAAAGCATCACGGTAGGCAATCCATGCTGCCCGCGCTCGCTGTCCTGCACAGCAAAGGTGGAAGGAGAAGAAGGAAGCAGTAGTTAAAAAAAAAATCTCAGTGAAGGTGAAGGTTGACTGCAGAAGAAGAAAGGGGTAATTCCCTGCAGTGCTTTAGTGTGAGGTCTGTAGCTGTGTGTGACAGCAGACTTTGTGGAGTTAGTGCATGTCAGAAGCTGTGAGGTAATGCTCTATAGGTAACTGGTTCAAGCGATTTGCCAGGAAATTAAATGTCCTAGAAGTTCTCCAAGCCTTTGTGATTCAGCAGCAGAAAGAAATTTCTACACTTGCTGGCAAGTTGCCACTGCATACTTACAAGGCAGTTACGGCTTTGGAGTGGCAGTAGTAAGACATTGGGTTTCCTTGTAATTGTTTGTGATTCTCTCTAAAATCTGCATCTTCCATCGTTTGGCCCTCCATGATTTTTAACCTTTTTTAGGAAGAGCCAGTTCCTTGAGGTGCTGAAAGTGGGCTGTATTGCTATGAGATGCCTGAACACCAATAATGATGATTTTTCTTTTTTGTAGTGTTGGTTATTTTCCCCTTTCCAAAGAGCTTTGTAAACGGCAAGGTTTTATCCTTCCTAAAAGGATAAAAAAAGAGTGGGGAGAGTATTTTCCTTCTCAATTTGCATATAGAGAGACTGACATGCAGAGAAAAACAGCCCGGCATTTTCAGAAGTGTCTTGTAGTAGGAGGCAGACATTTCCCAAGATTTTCAGAGATGCTGATCACGTGGGGCATCTCTGGACATCAGCTAAAGTGCTTGGTATTTGTGAAACTGGAAAACATTGGTACTGCTCAAAACTTGAGGCTACTCTGGAAAACATTGGCCTAGGAGACTTCTTTGGGCTAAAGGGCTCAAAGGAAATCCTGACATCGCTGTGATCAGTACTTCTCTGCTCCTCTACCAGAGATTGTTCTTTATACTTTTTATTCTTTAGACGGTGACTGTGTTTGCCTTGGCCCCTGTCTTCCCGGGCTCTGTCAGAATCCTTTATGTGATGAAGTTGTGTGTTTGAGTCTTGCATTTTGGAGGTGCTGTTCTGACTAACCTTAACCATGAGCAGCACGACCAGATGTTGTTTTTACTTCAGCCTCTCACTGGACACTTGGGTGTGGAAGAGAGGAGAAACCCCAGCACTCTGAGAGAGAGTTTTTACCCATGCCTGGGTTCCCCCTGAATTTCAACTCACAGCTCTCCTCAATGTTAAAAGTATTGATTTAACAGTTTTAACAAAATGGTTAAAGAACACTGATCAAATTGGGAGCTCTCTTGCCCATGAATTGGCACAGCTTTGGTTCTGACTCTGTGGTGTCTCCGGGGTACACATGACATGGCACTATCTCATTACTGTAGTTTCAAGCAACATTCATTGAATTGTTTTATCTTCCATTTATTGGTGTGGGTATGCACGAAAAATGAAGCCACCCTTCTTAACTGTAAGCAGGGAAAAAAAGTACTGTGCTTTAATTGTTTTCATTTTTGGCAGAGCTACTTTATAATGCAATTATGCTTGTGCCTAGGGGCACGTGGGATTGGAATATCTGGTATCCACCTTCCAGCGCTCTTTCAGGCACCCTGTACTTAAATTATATGAACCCTTTGGGAACCACACCGTTGTAGAAGCGTTAGCTAGCAAAAATCATCATTGTTGCAAACAAATACGCTTCTCTTCAGAACCATTTTGTAGGTAACTTTTCTTTTTATTAATCTAAGTGCTTTAGAGTTCTTCTCAAGTGACTTATGATGATGATGTTCTTCTGTGTATGGGGACAAGAGACAGCTGGGGAAAATGTGAATCACCTACTCTGGCCAAGCATGAAAAGAGGAAAAGGGAAAAAAATAAGTCTTTTGGGAAAAATAAGTCTATTAGTTGAAGTGCAAGCTCTGGTAATCCTTTTTCAGACAAGGCTTTTATTATAAGAAGGTTAATTTGCCACAGATAATCTTCTTTGTTTGCTATGGCTTTTTGTGTTTTCTATTTAATTTTTTCAACGCTTTATGGAAGATGAGGTGTGTCTGATATTTTTATAAAGATGCCTAGGCAGGAGCTACTTGTTGCAGGGAAGTAATTAAGGCCAGTATCATATACAGCTTATGTCAGTTTAGCTAAGTTGGAGTTTTTTTAAGTATTTGTGATTAAGCAAAGTGAAATTTTTCCATTCTTGCCCTGGCTTAGGCCTAGTTCTCAGATGCTCTAAAGTATTATAAACTATTTAATGAAAGTGCGTGCACAAAGTTGTTTACAATCAGTTAAGCATAACAGCTTTGAGCCAGATTAATATGAATTTACTCCATAGATTGACAGTAGTAACTTGTAAACAGGGGCAATACAAAATGGTTTGATCGAAGTTCTGGCTTCTCTATAAGCTCAGCTAAGTTGAGGGATGCAGATGTTTTCCCTTGCAAAGACTTGATGCGAAATCTGATTTAAACCATGGTGGTTCCACCTCCTTTAATGTTGCAATTGGTGCCAGGCATGTGAATGCATATCCAAATTTTCCAGTGTGTGTCTGTCTGTATCTCCATATGTATCTGTAGCTAATAGAGATCCCTCCTTCTTTAACCAAACAGAGATGTGGACGCTGCTTCTGTGTCTGGACCTTCAGATTCATTTTGTGTGACTGTCTAGCAGGTTATTCCTTCATTGTTTTTTCACAGCTTTCAGAGATCTTGGTTCCTCTGTTCTAAATGGAAAACACTCTTACTCTGTGTGTGTTGAGGGTATGCTCATGGTTACTAAAAGGTATCTATTTCTTCGTAAGCCAGGCTGCTGATTCAGTGTCAAAATTCATTCATTTCTTGGGCAGAAATTTTGCCTTCTAGTGCTGGTCCAAACGGAGTTTTTATGGCTGGATCTTTGCTTATACACAGAGGTGTTCTTGTGATTGCTGAAAATACACTTGGTTATTTACCTAAGGATAATAATATGCACTGTGTGTAACCTCTTCCCTTGGCTTTTATTTGAATGCTAAAAGGAGAGAAATGATCTGCCTAAAGAGGTTTCCTTTGTGTTTCCCTTCTCATCCCCTCTCTCTTTCAGAGGGGAAAAAAACCATAAAAAGCCCAACTGCCATGTTCTCTAGCTAAAACCCATTCAAACAAAAGAAGTCTTAAATCCATATTAATCACCGCCACCTTTAATTTTTCAATCACTGCTTGATTAAATTGCTGCCTAGATTTGTCCTTTCACTGATAGGGCCTGGCAAGTGCTCTGCAGTGAACTCAAACAGAGAAGTAATAAAGTGCTTTCTGTCACAGGCACTCCCCAAAGTGCCAGACACAACACAAGTTATTAAAAAAATATCAAAGAGTGAGCTCCTATAAACTGTGCATAGAGGAAAAAAATGATTGTCCAGGGAAGGGGAAGAAGATTTTAATTTTGCATCTGCAATTGTGAAGGCAAATACATCTGTATAGAGGATATTTCAAAGTCAAAAAGAAATGAGCAAACTTGAATGGCTGGGCCTGTGTCAAGGCACGGGTTTGTAATGGTTTTAACCACTGTCAAAATGCAAGTGCCTGGGTTTTTTTTCCTTTCAGTATAAGTTTCAGCATAGAGCATGTCTATCAGTAAACTCGTTGATCCACAACCACAGAGTCACAGAATGGGGCAGGTTGGAAGGGACCTCAGTGGGTCCTCTGGCCCGACCTCCTTGCTCAAGCGGGCCCATCCATCCTAGAGCACATGGCACAGGATTGTGGCCAGATAGTTCTGGAATATCTCCAGTGAGGGAGACTCCACACCCTTTCTGGGCATCATCTTCCGGTGCTTGGTCACCCACACAGTAAAGTTGTTCTTCCTTATCTTTACCTGCCTTTAAATCTTCCCTCTTAGAATGCAGATATTCCAGCTCTGATTCCAGCCAAGGCGGGCTTCTGCACAACCCTCTTCTGCTGCTCCACAACCTTTATGAACGTGGTTTATGCCACTCAAGGATGTGACAGTCATCCCGTGGGTCCTGAGCCACTGCCCACGAGTGAGCAGTCAGGGTGCCATTCCCATGCTGGGCCATTGTTTGGAGTCCAGTGCTGGCACCGAGGTTGCTGCGTAGCCTGACGTGAGCCAGCAGGTCTTTTGTGGAGACTGCCCTCACTCTGGGAGTGAGCTGTGAAGTTGGCTGTGGTGGTGTGTTGTGTTCTGATAGGGCTGGATTCTGTACGTTACAGCACGACTGCCGATCGAAGCACATTAAGTCAGCGTGTCCTGGTGGCTCAGCACTTGGAATGGTTAGAACAGGGCATTTTACAAAGCTCCGGCCTTCATCTGAGTGTGTTAGCTGCCAGCACAAACACTGATTATCCAGTAAATACAGAATAAAATGGACAAAACAAAGCAAATAGCTGGGGCTAAGAGTGCCTGTTTGGCTTCCTGGCTCTAGCTAAGGAGAAGTAATGTCCAGATGAAATGGGTGATTTTCTTTAAAATAAATTTGTGACTTTTTTGCACATGAGCATCCGCTTGGCTTTATATCTTGTCTTTGACTAATCTTCAAACCTTGATGTTGTTAAGGGCGTATATTGGACAACCTTGTTGTTCTCGTTGTGATGTTTCACGAGATGTGTTTCTGTGTTCTGACACAAATACTTTTTCTTTTTTTTCCCTGCTGTGGCCACAACCCTGAGTCAATAGAGTCAACATATGCTCAATCATTATAAGTCAATTTTAAACCAATTCAAGAATGTCCATACTGGGGTTTATGTGGACAACAATTTAGTGAAAAAATCAATGTTTGGCATCATCTGTGTTAGTTTAACTAGGTTCCTTCCCATTCAGCTTCCAGCCAGTTAATAGCTGGCAAACCCCTGCAACATAATGTTATCTTGGGCTTACATAATCTTCATTGGTAAAAGGATTTTAGAGGTTGGTTTTCCTCCCTTAAGTTTATATTGTGCAGATCTTTACCTCAGGGTAAAGCTCAGGGTGTGGTGGAGACAGCCCATTTCATGCTGAGAAAGCCTGTAGCTACAGCTTTTTGAAAGCAGAAGAATCTTGTAGACAAGGTATCAGAGTAGGATTCAAGACAGCCACTTGCTCATTTCTTCCATTTCTACTTTATCTTTCTGTCTTTTCTCTACGCCAAATAGCTGCAATAATACAAATCTCACATGTGGTGTACGTGCTTATTTTCATGCATTTGCGATTGGGAAGTTTTTTAAGAGTCAGTGATCACAAAGGCAGTGAAACTGCTGGCGATTGTACTCACTGAGTGTTTGGAGTGGTGCTGGCCTGTTGGTGATATTCTGCAACCATGCCTGCTTTTATTGATATCCTTTGGTGTAAACCTGAGGCTGCTGTTACAGTGATGAGGCTGGCCTAAAGAAAGCTGTCATCATACAGTGTCATCTAATTGTTTAGCCAAGTGCCTTTGAAACATCAGAGCTAAATATGGATTCCTTCTGGCTAATAAGGATGTGATTTCTGTGAAAGATGCGTTTCTTCCCTTCGTTTTCTTGTACTGTTAAAGGAATTCTGCTACTGTGGTGGTTTTGATGCAGTGCTGACCATGACTGCAGAAGCAGCATTGTCTCCATAAGAGTTGCAGACTTGAAATAAGGTTACAACATTAAAATTCATGTTTCTTTTGCTTACCTGTAGAAAGATTGAGGAGCGAGGTGTATTTCTGTTCTGGAGTTTGGTTATATATTCATTGGTTGCTCTACATCAGGCTTCATGGCCCTCAGCTGAAGTTACTGCCAGTGTCTGTAGTGTAGAGTCAGGGAGCTGAGGTTGGTAATTGCTGTGGTCTCTCACTGCACAGCAATGTACATCAATGTGCATCAATGAACGAGCACATCTCATACAGCTCTGCAGGAAAATGCACTCATCCCACAATGAGCAATAACAATTCAAAAGCACTTCATAAACATTCTGTTTAAACAACAACAACCCCTTCCCCAAAACCACAAGACAACAGTGGTATTTCATTTTCACAAAATTACTCGGAGAGCTCTTTGTGGCCTGTACTAGAAATATTATTGGAGCAGTGGGTCAGAAGCTTTCCTTCCCTGCTATCTTCTCCATTTAGCATCAAAATACATTTGGGCTTCCTTCTCCGATAGGATGCTATTGTTTGCAAATCTGTGTTTCTTGTTGGTGCTCTGAAACCCTTACTGAGACATCTTGTGCTATTAGCTGATTGCTTGAGAAAAGGATCCAGGGTGGAACCCTTCCAAAAGGCGGTAGGTTGGATGTAGAAAATGTCAGCAGGATACCTCTGTGCTTACCACTGTTTCTCAGAAAGCACAATCACAGTGTTTGATTTCTGCATGCTCCTGAGCAAGTACTGCTAGAAAAAGCTGATGAGGGAAATTGTTTCTAATCCTGCAGCATGCTCTATTCCTTTACTTGTGTAGTTATTATTGTATTGGGCCAACAGTTTGATGACACCTGTTCATCACTCCTTTGTCCCATCATATGCCACAATCACTTTAATCCTTCCACTAGAATAGCACAACCACAGTCATCATTTCCTGAAGATGTAACATCTTGGGATACTGAAGTCATTAGGCAGGCGTGGGGTTAACCTTTGCATCCACTGTAATTTTGTCAGCTAGTGGAAATTATTAAAGGACCTGAAACATGAACTTCAGAACAGACAATACCTGTAGACAGGTGACCTCTTGGGCTTACCTCGAGTAATTAAGTCTTATAACTGAATGGCAGGTGCCCACTTTATTAGTGGAGATGGTGTTACAACACATAGGTGTTACAGCACATGTGATTGCTTTACTGCATGAGCTGAGTAACTTCTAATTTAGACAGATGAATAATTAATAGAAAAGGAGCCTTCATAGAAGTAAGGTCATCTGCTTTCAATTATAAAAGCTGGAGTTATTGCACTGATCGAGAAGGGCAGAGCACACAGGATGTGTTGATCCTTCAGGCTTAGATTGATTTGCCTCTTCAGGTGAAACCATTAGAAGAAGAGAAGCTTGAAGAGCAAGAAAAGAGGGATGTGAGGATTTTCATCATGAGCACCCTCACCCATCAAATGACAAAAGAGCAAGTTGTGTGAGCATGACCAGACTTGTTGGTAGAACATCTCTGCTGTGATCTGTTGATTTATGCATCTGTCTGCAGGTGGCCTTTTGGGCAAAGCAAGGAAGTCTGGAGAAGTGCTTTGTCAAAATATTCCATTGACCAGCTGCAGTGGGCGGGTCACTCTGAATCCCCAAAGATGAGTATTTCAGGGATAGCAGTCCCTTACATCATGTGCGATCACTATGAAGGGCAGGAGTTTCATCTTTTGCATTTGCTTGACAGCCTTTTGATTGATAACAGATGTTGTTAGGAGAACATATGCTGTCAGCTTCGATTGTCTTCCTTTGTAATTTTGACAGACAATGTTCCCTAAATGTGTGACGTGGAGGATTACTTGGTGAAGACTGTCACATACCGGGACAAAGGGATTTTAAGAAGTATAGCAACAAGTAAGCATTCATCTTTGGCAGACCATCGCTACAAATCCTTTGAGAAGAGATATAAAAGGTGTAATCAGAGTTTTAAGAATTGCTGTTGTCCAGAATGAGGAAGGGTGAATGTAATTTCAGCTGAGTAAGGCAATTAAATATGATGCAAAGTTTTGGATTATTTTGCCTTTCTCCTCACCTTTTTTTTTCTTCTTTCCTAACAGATAAGGGGGAGCTGAGTGATGCTGTAAGGAAGATGCAGGTGGGATGAAAGAATCAGACAGGATGCAAAACGGCCAAGAGGTGGCAGTTGTATTTGCAGAGGATAGGGAAAGAGCCAGGGAGATGACAGGGAAAGCTCATTTTTACAACTGGGGACTGCTGAGTTAAATGGATAAGATAAGAGATACAGGCCTGGAAGAGAAACCTTTAGTGAAGAGAAGCTTATAAACATCAGTGCCAGACCTAAATTCAATGAGTCTGTGGAGCTGCATGATTTATGCTGTGAAACATCTTGCCAGTTAGGTATCCCTTTTTTCTTGTGCCCATATGCACACACATGAAGATCGGGTTCGTGTTCTGTGGGTTTTCTCTTGCTTGTTGTCCCCCGTCTTCTGGATATTTTTTTATTTGTGTGTTAAGTATTGAAGGATATCACAGTTATTTCAGGTTTGCTGGTTTCCATAATATCCCATCAGAGAGTTTTTGAGAGCATGGCATTTACTGAATGGCAGAGAGCTCTTCCGAGTCTGTGAAAGCACCTTTGACTCACTCCGCTTTAGACCTTTCTTCATGTAAAGCCTCAGTCTTTGGGGTTTGCAGCTCAGTGACACTGGTGCCTGTCCTTGGACACATCAGGTGGTAAAACTTGGGTGTGCAAAGAAAAGCTGCACCTCAGCTCTAATTTTGGTGAAATCTGTTGCCGTTTTATTTTCATGCAGTATTCTGCGAGCTGACAGTTTTGTCAGGGTTTTTTTATTATTTTTTTAGATGTCATTGTTGTGGCAACAAAACGAAGAACCCATGTGCCCTCCCTTAGCGAGCTGTTCTTTTTCCAAAAGGAAAATGAAACAAGAAGTAGAATCAACAATAGTGAAAAACAAGATAGGAATAATACCAAATGTTAATTTCCTTCCTTCTCTTTCCCTCAACAAAAAGCGAAGGTGGACCAAGGCTGAACAGACTGCCCTGCTGCATGATTTCACAGCAGCCTTTCTGGGCCTGTCCACTTTTATAGCAAGCAGTAAATAGTCATGAAGCACATGAACACAGCGTATTTATGTGCAGGTGAGTTCTGTGTTCAAAAATGACAGGAATTTGTGTGGTGGTGGGAGTATTGGTTATAAAATCTTCAGAGGAGCCTGTCTCAGTTCAGTTACCTGAACACATTTCTACACCTGAAAAACAACCCTGCCAGCTGAAAATGTTTGCAATGACAGGAAGAAGAAAGAAAGGCCTTCTAGAAGTTTTCTTCAGAGCTAAGAAATCTGCCTCCAGTTGTTGCCCTTTTATTTTTAGAAAGGTTGCTTTGAAAATACTACATAGTGTTATTAGGACCATAAAGCATTGCTAAGGTTAAACGGCTGGGAACCTGAGCCAGAGCTCTGAAATCAGAGGAAGTTTGGGAGTAGCTCATGGCCAAAAAGAGGGCAGGGAGTATGGCATTGGGTAAGAAAGACACGTATCTATGCACAAAAAGGTTTTTTCTTAGCATCCATCTTTAAAAACTGTGTGTTTAATCTCAGTAATAAAATTTCACAGTCAGAATTTTTGTAAGCATGTCACTGTTGCCATGCCAGTCAAAACTAAGGCCTCGGCTACAAGGTTTTGCAATGATGCAAAAGAGACCTGAAAGGGCAAGGTGGGCTTTTCCTCCCTTCCTCTCCTTGTGATTCAGTAATTCAGCCAGAGGCACAATTGGTGAAAAGCCCCGAAAAGGTTCATTCCTAGTACTTGCTCCCCCTGGTTGGCTCAGATATGCTATTTGTATGTGTGTCAGGTGTTTTTCACACCTGCTTTGAAACAGCAAGGGAAGATAACGTGAGAAAAGAGAGAGAAGTGCCTTATTCTTTCCTTTTGTACCAATGCTCAGGCTAATCCACGCAGGAGTCTTTCAAAAGACAAAACTCGTATCGATAGCCTGCCGTGCTGTGGCTTTTACACTCAGCATTATAAATTGGGCCTCTGGTTTGGATTGATACTCTTCACCAACAAACTCAGAAAGTGGAATTTAAAAACAAAAAGAAGGGATTCGATTATTTTAGCTTCATTACCCTTCATGTTGCTGCTGCTCCTCCCCATGGAGAGACTCTCTGGCTGTTTCAGACTCTTCTCATTTACAGAGTGTGATTGTTTGAGTTGACCAAATTTTCCAAACCATTGATCTTGCTGCAAATGCTCTGCTGACTTGTTTCTGGCTTATGTGCAGAAAGTTCATGAGTTGTGTGGAATTTTAATTGAAGACAGTTAAGGGGTCTGTATTTTGCTTTTCTGCGTTACTAGATGCTATACCCCCTACACATTGGGTGAAGAGGGGACCGTGTAAACAATATAGGGAAGGTTCTGCGTGTTTGCATAGCTGCTTGGGAGTCAGTGCTGTTTGTAGGAACTGGGTTTGGCTATGCCATGTGACTCATGCCTGTAGGCAATTGAAATACTTTAAATGACATCAGAGGTTTGGAGAGTGAATACCCTGTTAGGGGCACGCATTATACACCGTGCACGTGTGAATGGGCATGTATGAGGGCACACAGCTTTTTCATTTTGTTCTTTTTTCTTTTGCTCCTTGTGGCAATTCTTTATCCTTTCCCTTAACTCCTTTTGTATCACAAGTGGCTTTATCTGATGTGTTCTGCGGCCTAGACAGACCTAAACTAGTTTATTTCTTTCTCTCTCATCTGCTCTGCCTGACTGCAGGTTTACCCCATTATTACACAGACAGCAGAGACCATCAGTAGCAGATTAGGATTGAATAAACTTCCCTGTGCTTGTTCAAATCCTATCACATACTCATTACAGAGCAGCTGCACACCCAGGCAAGGGAATTTCATTGACCGAAGTCTACCTAGTGAGCTCTAAACTTTGTGTTCTGTATCTATATTAATCCTGCCACAGTGGCAGCTTTTCTAAGCTGAGAACAGCGTGTGTGAAAGCGTGTGAATGTAAGAAGTCTTTCACAAACTCGTCTGCCGTTGCCACAGAAGACACCGTGGGGGTGGGAAAGCATGAGCAGCACGTGTGTGGAATTTAGCTGTGAATAGCATCCTTGTAAAAAATACTCTGACATCAGAAAGGTGGATGGCAGGTTTTGGTGCAGGGCATTATGTGTAAAGCGGTTTGTCCTTCTCGCTGTGCCCGTCTGGCATCACACAGAAATCGTGTCCTCAGAGCTGAGCACGTTGAAGTGTCTCAGATGGGCCAGATGAGGCTGGAATTGCTGCAAATCCCATCTATCTCTTGCTTGGCTCGTATTTTTCTCCTAGTTTACGCTAAAAGGACTTTGGCTGGCTTTGCATCAGTCTGTTTGCTGTGGGACAAGTGGTGGTAAGCCATTGTGGCCCCCAAGTGTCAGCCTTCCTATAGCCGGTGCCATCAGGAGCAGACTGTAGTGAGCATTTATGGAGGTGCAGCATTTATGGTTCGGGCTGAATATTGTACAGGCTGCAGCAAAACATCTTTTAATGTCCCAGAGCATAATAACCCTCAGGCCTGGGGACAGGCAATGAGTGCTCTTTGGTCAGCACTCCAGAGCTGGAGCAGCCTCCACTTCCCTGAGGCCATTGCTCTGCAAAAGGCAATGCCTTGGGTTTGCAGAAGGGTTTGGCTTCTGTCTAACCCTACATCCAAGTGCTTCTACTGTAGCTTCTGTGGAGAGCTCTTGAGTATGTTGATACATTGAGAGGCACCTGGAGAAATGTTGCTCTCTCTTTTCCTGCTGGACCCTTGGGGGGTCCATTTTACAAAGGAGGGCATTTGGAGGGTGATGTAAAGAGAGGGGAACCCTTTCTCATTGGCGGTGCTGAGCATTCTTCCTTTTCATACAGCTATTGCCACTATTTAATTCTGCAGCTCGAGATGGCAACAGCAATAAAGTCTGCAAGCAGATGCTTTGCAGAGAGAAATTATTTCTCTGCCGTTGGTTTTCTTGCCCTGTAGCAAAGTTTTATTATGAGTAGATTGTGTCTGCAATAAACCTGGCTTTCTGGGAGCTGCTCTCGGGTAGGAGACATGAAAGTTTCCGTATGAATCTGCTTGTCCCCTTTGTCAGAGTTATTTTCCCGTTTTTAGCTGGCTGTAAGGTAAGGATATGCTTGTTTTGTCAGTTCAACAGTGAGGAAAGCCAGAAGTTCTTCTTGTCAAAAGTCCTTTTAGGGTAAGGCCCCAAAGTGTGTTCAGTATGCTAAGTACCATGTGTTGTGCCATTGGCAGCACTGGAGTTTTGGGGATGTTTTAGCTGCTTGTAGCTGCTGGTTTGTTTTGATTGAAAGAGAAAAAACCTGACTTTTAATCTATTTATAATAATACAAAGGAGTAGGATTCCTGCCTGAGCCAGGGTTGTTGTTCTTCAGTCTGAAAAGTGTTATGTTGCCTGAAAGGCTGTGCTGGACTTTTGTACTGAGTGAAAGCAAGTGGGACAGACTCAGGCCTCTCCCAAATGAGACCATCTTTCAATGGCAGCCGTGGCTGGGAAGGCACTTCTGCAGAAGAGGGTCTCACTGATGGGCAAGCTGTTTCCTCTTTCCCTCTAAAATCGTTTCTACTCTGCCTATCCTAACGTGTGAGTTTGTGTAAGCGTATAGAACATGCATAATTGTACTCACAGAGCTGTTGGGGAAGATGGACTGTGCTTTCCTTGTGCTTGGCAGAGCAGGAAGGTGTTTTACACAGAAAGCCTGAAGAGAGCTGACTTTGATGCAGCATTGAGCTCACCGAGAACAGTGTCATTCTTTGAGCATGACTCCTTGGAGGTCCTGACAGAAGTATTTATTTATTTCAGAAACTAGCTCTAGCTGCTTGCACCAGCCATAGCTATTAAAGATTACAACTGAGGATAATTATTCTTTATAAGAAGTAGTTTTTATTAGGGAGGGCTAATACACAGCTTTGATAGTGCCACGAATGTCTTGGTGGCGCTTTAGCACTTCCTCTTAATCATTCACACTAACGTTGCCTAACTGAGCAAACCCCATGGCCATTTTACCCAGATAAAATGGAGAAAATAGATGAGCTTTTCACTGCCCCTGGAAGGCTGACAACAAATCTCAGATTCATTAGACCAAAAAGGAAGCAATTACCCAGACAGCAGCTTGCCAATAGCAACTTTCTCCCTTAAAATAAAGGGGTACAATGACATCATATTTTCATCAGCTCTCCCTGTGCTGCTGCAGTGAAGGGAAGGCAGATGCTGGGTCTGAGAATGCTGCCTTTTCCTCCGGAGCTTTCCTCTAGGGAAGTGTTTCCAACCCCTAGTGTTCCCCCTGCGATTGCAGCCCTCTCTGGCTGTGACATAGCAACCCTTGGCTTCACTACTGCAATCCTCTTGGTATCCCCTTCCCCCACCAATTCTTTCTTTCCCCCTCCACAAGCAAGTCAGAGACCACAGTCCTTGAGCAGAGAGGAGACTCGGTTCACTGAACACAGAAGGTCTTCAAATCAGGGATGAATGCAGAATTTCTGTAGAAGAACAAAAATTGCCGAGATAGCGTACGTCAGCAGGAAGGTCAGGGATGGAGAGGGAATATTCACGCAGATCACTGGGTCTAGAGGGTGGTATAGTTAAGTAGTAGAGTCTACTTACTCAAAGGATTTTCCTTCATGTTTTTCTGCTTTGTTTTTCCACTTTCCTTAGAGGACTCTCATTCATCCTGCTGTCCTTTCCTCCCTTTTCAGCCATGTACTTTCGATACCTGCCTCTTGTGAGAGAGCATCTTCTTACTGGCCAGTCACACCCTTTGAGAGATGAGGGAAGGAGAGGAGGTGGACTGAAAACTGGATGGTTTCTTCTTGTTGTTTTTGTCCTGGCAAACTTGTCCTGCTTTTACTTGTGAGGAAAACCTCACTCCATCTTGTGAGAGTGAGAAAGGCCGGGAATAATACTGAACTGAATGCTTCTTGGGGATTCTCTTCATTGTCTGAAGATGAGATCTCTCTGCTCCTTTGATTGTGTTTTGCCTCTTGAATTGTTAGTGGAATGGGAATGAAGGTGGCTGAAATAATGTTGAGACATTTTCTTCATACGGAACTGCTTGCTTACAATTTGAAATCAGTCATTTAGCGTTAAGTGGCTGCAGGTCATTAATTGTGAGCAGGTTCTCTACAGCACAGCTGCAGACTCCAAGTGGCCTCATAATGAGTTATTAAATAAGACTTTTCCCTTGATTGACAAATATGATTTTTAGCCTGAACTTTACTGAGAGATTTGATACTGAGAGTCCCATTGCTGCCTTCCACTTTCCTCTCCAGAAAAGCTAATTTTGTAGTTAACGCAAGAATATGGTTTGCTATCCAAAATATCTTCTTGCTCTTGTTTGGATAAAGTTATGCTTCTCAGTGTCTGCCTTTCTTTTCTGTCGTGCTCCCATGTTTGTCTCTGGTTTTATTCTCTCATCAGACCTGTCCCACCCAGCACAGACACATTCAATCATCTCTGCCCTGAAGCTCATTTATTCTCTTGCCTACTAAATTTGCATGGAATTCCAGTGTTTTGTTTTGGGGGACATCCTGGAATTAGTACGCACCCTGGTGTCACAAGGCCATTCTCTACATCCCTCCCTTTGCTGAAGGCAGGAACATTTCTATTTCAAAGCTTTTTATTTTTTCACCTGTGGAATTTGAATTGCAGTGCACCCTGTGGACATTTCAGCTTTGTCAGCTTGACTGTTATTAAGCTGTAATCATTTATCATCATTGGCAATGATTTTATGTCTGGGGTTTTTTTTTAAGCAGGTATCGCAGAACATTTATTGGTAAACTGCTGTGAGCATGCAAAAACTTAAGATATATAATTTACGAAGTCATATTTATGTAGTAGTGCTTTATGGTGGAAGGATGTGCCGAGGAAGTGTTTGAGATGACCATTTATTTTTAGATGAGCCAGAAGTCTTTGTTTCCATCTCATTTCAGGCCCTGGCACAGAATGATTGAGAATCTGCAGAAACCCAAAAGCTTTTTCCCATCTAATGGCAAGAAGGAGTGTGTAAATAAAACTGACAAGCATAAAAATGCAATAAACTACAACTGTTCCATGAATTTATAACCTGAAGGGGCAAAGTAATAAAAAAGCTATAAATTCATGTCAGTCATGCGCCTTTATTAAGAGCTACTAAGCAATAATACACGTAAGGGGCAGTGCAAGAATGGAAGTGTGTGTGAATGCTTTCCATGAGCGATGGCTGGGGCTTACTAAACTGAGATAATTCAATTCTTCGTGCTCTCTGTGTGTATTTGCACACACATGGGGGTTTAATATCTATGCGATAGCATGGTTTTATAATAAGGAATTTTAAAAAGCAGTATGTAATTTTAATTAATAAGGATAGATGAGTTAATTTCTGAATTACCTCAGGGAGAATTGTAAATCTTCACAACTTGACCTTTGGAGAGAGAACCATCTTTTCTCTCATTTAGGTAACAGGGTAAAGGAGGGATTCTTGCCGTCTGTGGTGTTTGTTCTGGCTGCTGCACAGAGTAGGTTTCCCAAAGAGTCGTTTGGCCTGGATGCATATTCTAGAATAGGCTGGAGTGAACTCTGAAGGTGCCTCTTTCCTTCCAGTGACAGATGAAAGAGAGTCTGGGCAGGTGAATTTGAGCTGAGCTATGAGTTGCCCTAACTCTAGGCATGGGGGCTACTCTTGTGGTCAGGGGAATTCTGGTCAATGCTGTTAATGGTGTCCAGGGAGATGTTCAGCTGACCAAAGGCAGGCTTAGACCATGGTGAGCCACGTTAATTTCTAGACACCACTAACAGCATTGACATCAAAAGTTAGGTGACCTGAATCCCACCCTAGATGTCTAAATGCTGGTGGTATAGACTGGAGCTCAGAAGAAATACTTGCAGTCTTCCTGTGTTGTATCCTGTAGCACTTGACAGAAGAAGATGAAGTTTAGTCCAGAAATCTTCTGCAGCTCAGAAGTGTCAGCAGTACTTTATGTGACCAGGGGAGTACATGGAGGGAGCCCTTACTCATTGTTTGGGCAGTCCCAGAGGGAATGCTTGCACTCGTTTTTACGTCATAGTCTCATTTCCTCAGATCCACGGAATAGAAAAAGCAAAATGCAGTGTGCAAGCAGGGGATTCTGTGGGCTCTCCTGTCTGTGTGTTGCAGTGAAGCTGCTGATCACAGATCTGTTTAAATGTGTTTATTCCGAGGGATCTGAAATGCTTCCATTGCAGATATTTGGTTGGTGATAAGAAGGGACTGTAATGTTTCCTTTGGGGATAACTAGTGCAGAAAAAAAAGATTATTCGAGGTGGCATTCATTACTGATGGCATACTGCCCGTGCTTGGAAGTGGCTTGGGATACAAGCAATTGTGTATAAATAGCCTCAGATGTGCTATTGCATAGCAAAGCCTAATATAAATAAACAATCATTAAAAATTGCTAACATAAAACAAGGGAATAATCTTTGCTTTCTCTTGTACTCCTACCCAATTAGAATAGCTTTCTTGACAAGGCATTTGAGCTATTGAAGTGAGAGATGCTATTCCAGACGTAACGCTGGTTTTGTTACAAGGGACTGCTTACATGGAATTTAGGCAGTTGAGATGGTAGTAAATACTTTGTTTGCTTGTACAAATATTATTAACAATCCATTAAAAAGAATCCATAAAAGATTCAGAATGTGTTTTTCTTAGCTTTCTGATGGAGTTCAGTGAAAGAAGATGAGCTTTGTGATGTGAGGCTATTAGGGTGTGATTATTGCTCACAAGCCTATTATTGATCAGCGGATCAATACTGAACATGTCAGAAATCCTTCCTATGACTATGTGAGCTGCTTATTGATGGGGCTGTTTAAAAAAGACTTTTCATTGTAAGCCAGTTGTGGTGTACAAGTTTGGTCATTTTCCCCATCCCCTTGAAAAGTTAAACCTCAGGAAACGAGATATTGTGTGTAAGTTCTAGTGCTTCCCAAAACCTTTCTGTCCCTGCTCACAATGGGCTCAATTCCTGAGCAGGACTTGAGCTCCTCAGAAAGAGTTGGGCATGCCAGAAATCAGCCTGAGAGTTCTGTGCTTTTTAGAGCGAGAGGATAGGGGGAAGGGGCTTGGCCATTTGTCTGTCCTCAGGTGTCGTCAGCACCTGGGCAGAAAGAGCAGGCTTCAGGCACAGTATCGATGGTGGGACTGAGGGAGGGAGTGCTGCAGTGCTGGTGTTCCCACTGGCCCTCACCTCCAGCCCTCTGCTGTCAGCCGTGGGGTGGAGAGCAGTGTTTGATAGTGACCCTATGTGTCCATACATCCTCCTTGACGCTGTCACTGGCTGCCGAGTGCACTTCAGAAAGCCAAATGGGAATAGGGAACGTGGCGTAGCTGCATTGCTGCTGGAGGAATTGGAGAAGACCTGTTGTGTAGACTATATGTTTGCAGAGGTCTCCATCAGGAAAATTAGCCATAATCACAATGGAATACATCACACAATTTGAGACCTGAGAAAGGGTGCTCAGAATCAGCCTTGGTATGTAAAAAGCCAAACGTGTTGGGAAATACTACCTGCCCTCAAATCCGGGACTGAAACCAGAGGCTCTTTTTGTGGTCTGGCTCAACTTCCAGAACTTAGCTCCTGCCACCGTGCACTGCAGGAGATTCTTTGTTCAGAATACATCATCAAATACTGGTTTATAGAGTGGAGGCTTTTTTTTTTTTTGAGAGCTTTTGTGAGGGAGGACATCACCTTTAGCTGTTGTCTGGTTGGGGTTTTTTTTACAGTATCAGCAGTTTTCTTTTTTAAATTCGCAACTAATTTTGCATTTTAACTGTAGTATCTGTGTTCACTATGGATGTTTCTATAGCAACCAGCCTTGTGCTACTACATACCTCTATGGATGGATTAAACATGCAATATAAAATTGGGTTTCATTTTACTTTTCTGCAGATTGTGCTTGTTACAACATGTTTTTAAAACTTTCAAGTAATATGAAATAGAATGACCATCCCTGTCATCTTTGTGTTCTGTAAGGAGCCTGTTTGTTTATCTTTGTTTTTTATGGGACTTGTATTATCTTATTTCACTACCACTTACTCTAAACCCATCCAGTACCTCCAGGGGAGAGAAAAGCACTAAAGATGCCAAGTAATCTGGGCTTCATCTAATGCAGGAAATCTGCGCTAAACCAAAGAACTAAGATGTGGCCTCTGGAGTCAGTGTTTGAGGCTTCTTATTCTCAGTTTCTCTCAGCATCTTATTCAAATGGTTCAGGTAAAATTCTCCATCAGCAGTCTCCTTTACAGAAATCACAGGGTTTGTGTTGTATAAAACCCCAAACTTTACAATTATATTTGCTTCTATTGCTTTCAGTATTTAGTGCTTCATGTGTGACAACAGGTGACTACAATTGCATCTAGAGCTCCAGATCTGCTCTTTTCCCAGTTCATGCTACAAAGTAATTTTAAAAGTTACTTATTGCAGTAAGGATGGAACAGAACGGAGACTCCTGGTCCCACCCACTCTTCTTCCACTGCTACTTCTTTGTTAAAGGATTGTCTTCGTTTGATGGATTCTGATTCCAGACCTCATGCATGTATTCCTCATTACAACTGTATCTATTTCATTACAGTAATCCCAGGTGGATTTAGAAATTCCATTTGAGGAGCAGATGAAAAAGCTTTAACACTTTCGGTTTGGCAGCAGTTAAAGCCAGAACCTGGTAAGAGTAGGGGTAATGCATTCATCCCTTTTCCTTTTCTAACTCATGTATCTGCTCTGTTTCAGTAAGTTGTCATTCACTCACTGCTTTCCTCATAATCTTTAATTTGAATTACAATGGAGGCAGGTTGCCAGATTAGATTCTTGTGACACTGATAATCACCACTTTTTAATATTCTTTGATCATGTTTAATCTTTTATCAGCAGTTCTGCCTTAATAGGTAATTCTCACCTGTTCTATTTCTGCAAGCTTTTACATCCTCAGTGACAGAGCTTTGCAGCACAGGGCAATTCAGTGCACTACAAAAGGGCCTAATTAAGGTCAGTGGCAGTTAAGCACATTCTTTTATTGCTTTGCTGAATAAGGATGCAATTGAGCACACATTTAAGTGTTTCAATGAATTTCGAGCCCGTGAAGGGAAACCATCACTTTTTAGCTTGGGGGTATTAACTCATAAGTGTTGCAGTTCTGTTCTTCTGTACCTGTAGTTGATAGATAGCTATGATTTGGAGGAGCAAGTGTGTAGGAGAATGCTACTCATAAAACAGCAGGGATTACCTGAATGACTCTTTATTCACTTTTCCATTAGTAGGGTGTCAGCATGAGATTCTGTCTTTTGACGTCTTCAATTGTCCCCAAATTTACTTTAGTTGTGTGAGACTGCAACTTAGTGGTGGAACTCAACTGAGAAAGAGTAATGAATTTCTTAAGGCTTAAGTTCCTGAGGGTACCCTGAGTTCACCAGGATAACTGAAAAAGCAGCATTTTGAATGTTTCCATTATTGGCACTATGAAAAGGAATGCCATTCTTGTGATGTTTCTTTGCCCACATAGTCTACAAACAGGACTTCAGAGCTCCTTTTAAGCTTGATAAAATCACTTGGTATTTGTCAGGCTCACGCACTGGTTGGACTGTCCTAAAACAAAGCCTGTTTGCAGGAGAGAAGGGTCTAAAGGGAAGGAAAACAACAACATGAGCTATTGATATGTGTTTCTTCTAACCTCTGACAAGACACAGTGGAGATAGAGGGCAGTGAGGGCATGAATGTGATGCTGGCAGGCAGAACACAGGTTGGGATTGCAGCACTGAGTGACCTGTGTTCGTGTAACAGTTGCTTGGCTGTCATGCAGGATGTCAAGCTCAGGCTCATGGAGGATGGCATGGCACATCTACTTTGAAATGATATTGAGTGCTACGCACTGTGTTGCACTACTGACGAGACACTGTCTTGTAAAAGGGAGGCAGACAGGATATTAATTCAGGAGGAAATGTCCAGTGGGACATTCAGGCTGGATCCTTGGCTGGTGTTGCTCAGGGTGGTGACCCATTGGTCATGTTGTTGACGCCAGCTGGGGATGCAGGCCTGCAGCTCTTGGAGGTCTTTGGAGAGAAGAGGCTGAATAGGATCTGCATGCTGTCAGGAAAAGAAATACAGCATTCGTAGGTCCAGTGGATCTGAGGGAGATAGGGATTTTGAATTTGTTTCTAAATTAGATATATTTGATGAAGGAAAGAGATCTATAAATGTTACGTTGAAATAAGCTATGTATTCATTGATACAGAACCAAGGATATGATCTGTAGGTAAGGAGAAACAGGGGTTTAACTCCTTGATTGGTGTCTATCTATAACCCTGTCTCTGAAATTAGGCTGATGCCAAGTCAAACAAGCAAGCAAAAAAAAAACCAAATTCAAACTTCAAGTGAACATTTAAACTAGTAGGGGAAGAGGGTGAAGTAAGGAGAGCAAACAAATGCCCATAATGTTGAAAAGGTTTTATCTAGCTGAGTACCCTACTTTTGGTCATGGTTGCTCAGGGATGCTTAGAGAGAATGTAAGAAAAAAGGCGGGACAAGACAGGACATTTTAATCAGCTCCTCCAATTAATAGTTTAAGGTGTTCCCCTGCAAGGGCTGCAAGTAAAATGTCATTTATAAGAAATGCTGGCATACCTTACCCTCATTTGATTTGTGTAATCCCTTTTTGAACCTGCATATATTTCAACATCCACAAAACTCCGTGGCAATGAATTCCAGAATTTAATTAAATGTTTTGTGAAAAAGTACTTGACTTTATTGGTTTTCAACCTGCAGACCAAATAACCTCTAGCTTTTGTAATCTTAAGAAAAATGAATAATCATCCTCTATTCACCTTTCCTATCCTATATTGGTGTTTAGGGAGTGCTATTGTTCTATTCTCTTCACTCCCAGGAGTGTGGTCCCTACTAACTGATCTTTTTTCAAGTGGGGTTTTTTTTTTCCTACTTCTTTTTAAGTTCTTGTTAAAAGGACACAGCTCAGATCATGGCCATTTTGGATGGAGTTTGTGCAAATCCTTTAGTTTTACACTGCAGAGCTCTAGAGCCTCAATACTCTAAGGGTAGAAATGTGCTTCTACCATCCCATATTTGTTAAATTTCAGACCTCTGGCTGTGGAGCGCTGCATCCTCTGTCTGCACTTGCACCTATGCTCCTGCTTCTCCCGGGGAAGATTCTTGATTCGTCTGATCCTGTCAATATACAGATGTATTCCATTTCCACCCCCTCTCTGTGTCTAGCTGAAAGCAGCAGTAATTTAAGAATGCCTAAGATTACAAGAACATTTGCAGGATAATGTTCACATCACTGCTGTTGATACTTAGGTGTTGATTTTTTTCATTGTGTGCTTTAACTCCGTACTTGGCGGGGGAAGCATATTCAGGCAGGTGGGATTGAGAGAGCCCTTCCAGTATAAATAAAGACTGGGAGAGAAAACTCCTCCAGGGGAGTTAGTTTAACTGCAGAACAACAGGGCATATCTTCCACTTGGATTCTGTTATCAGTGCATTTCTTAACACACAAGGAATTTTTTTTTTAGCCGAAAGAGGAAGTGTGACGAGTAGATCCTAATCAGATACAATATGAGAAGCCTCAATTAGATGCATTTTCCATGTAATAAAACCAATAAAAAACCCCACTTGAAGATGCCAGCACCATTATCATGAACAATGAGTCAATATCTCCTGCAGTATTTTAAGTGTGTAGCTGTAACTTCTGTATAATTTTCTCCACCAACAGGCATCTATCCAGGGCTGTTTGGGATTACTTTGATTATCATACTGTAAGATCAATTCTAAATGTAGTCACCGAAGCCTGAATAATTTATTTTCTAGCCCATTAGAACAATTTGGGGGATCTAATTCCATAGGCAGCTTTTTTGCCAAGAGAGCAAGTGCACGTGTCTGTGTGTCTCTTGGGGAAGAAGAGACAGATAATCTCTGCTTTTAGAGCAAGACACCTGCTGTAGTGCTTGACTCTGCTCCATAAATGCCTGTGAGCAATTTGTCCTGAGCAGAATATTCTGCTACTTCCACAGCCAATTGCGAAGTCCAGGGCTTGCAAAGAACCCACTGCTTGTGTCTTTTACTCACAGTTTTGCAGCTCGGGCACAGATGTACCAAACAGCCCGTTCAAGATTTACAGAGAGGTCTTTCCTGGAGCAAATACTTGACTCACATATCCTATGTCTTTGGGCTGTGACAGTATTCCTTCTGGTGTCCCACTGTTTTGACCTTAGAATAAAAGGTTTTGCAAAAAAAAAGCAACATTTATTGGGAAAAAAACAATTCTTAGAGGGAAACGCGTTTTGTTTCAGGTTTTGCCATGAGCTGCCTTGCTTGCAAGGGAGTGGATTATCATGAAAAATTAGGCAAATAATGTGTTAAACATTTCACAAGGGAATTTTTAAAAATGCTGTTGTCAGTAGCCTGGCATCTTTGAAGGGAACTTTTTTTTTTTAATTTAAAGTCAACTCTGCACTCACAAAGTGGACTTAATACAGACTCTCATTTGGCTGCCAATAGATCAGGTTTAAGCTGTAGAGTTCTCTCTAATTTTTTTGTGTTAATGTTTTCTCTTTTAACCGTGGGCAGCATCACTGTTTGTGTGGAAGCCCCCAAATTGTCAAAAGTAGCTCTCTTAATGGCTTTGGTTTTGTTTAATTTCACATATCAACAAGCCCGGAAAACTGTCAAAACTTATCATTTCCTCACTGTGCTTCTGACTCTTTGACACAAAAAAACTACTGGGGGTTGGAGATGGGGTAAGGAGAGAAAAAGTGGAGGAGAGGGAACATCACAAATAACTATTTAAAATTATCCATGCCTTAAATACCAAGAGGAAGTAAAAACAGACATGCAGCATAGAACCAAGTACAACTGTTTTCTCTTGGCTCTGATCCAGAATAATTAAATGTGATGCCTCTGATCCCTGGGTCTTAGACTGGGAATTACGTTGCAGTTTTTTTCAAGTGGGGGGGCAGAGGGGATGGGGGAGCAAACTTTTTGGCTGCTCTGGAACGGAAAACATTTGGCTGTTGTTGGAAAGGCTCCTGTGGCTGTCTTGGTGGGTGTTGGTTCTTTAAACATTTCCTTAACCAGGTGCTTGAGTGTTAAAAGGCCACTGGATGGAGACTTGCAGGTGTGCTCTGCTCCTGGGGGAGCAAAGACTTTAAAGAGCAGTTTCATCTAGAGGAAAGGACAGCCTCTGTTTCCCGGGTGTGCCTGGGGTGACAGCTTAGTAAATTTATTTGGGGACCACGAGCAGATGTTGTGGTGTGGGAAAAGGAGCAGGGCTGAACTGAGGTGGAGCAGTCTTCAGTAATGTGTGCTGACATTTTGAAATCCAGTTTGAGCCAGATGGTTTAGTGTTCAAAGGATTCCTTTGTGCATTTCAAGGTTTGGTCAATCAACCTAAGGAAGAGCTGTGCATTATCTCTTCAAAAATAGGAAGATAATGAGCTGCCAGAGAGCAGAGTATCTCTGAATCAAAGGCAGTGTTGTGAGATACTCCTGCTGAACAACTGACCTGAAATACTCATCCCTGATCTAGATGGCTAGAGCCCCAGTCGTGGGATTTTGCATGAACTGTGTCCTGTTTTTGTGGTGTTTTGTGCCACTGGTGAATTTCCAAATTCTGCAAACAAGAATGGCTTTGGAGTCAGAAGCAGCTGAGTTCAAATGTCCAGGCAACGATGTCTCAAGCATTAAGCACTGTGCATCACAAAGAATTAGTGGATGATGGAAGAGCGGGCGAGCAGAGCTTGCCTTTCCAGCATCCTCAGCGAGACCCACCTCCTGTAATACAAGTGGTAGTTGCAGGTGTTGGTATCACTCAAAGCACTGTAGCAGCACAGGGAGCAGGAAAGGTGAAGAAACAAGCTGCCTCTTATTGGTGCTGTTGTATTGCTTCAGAACAAAGAACTGAAGATAAGAGCTAACTGTATTGCAAGGTCATGGCTCTGCTGCTCTTGAGCATCCACCTTCATTAGGCTTAATTGGGCTGTTTGAGCGGCCTCCCTGTGCCTCCAGCTCTGAGGCTGATGTTGAGGCGAACATCCTCCAAGCTGAAGAGGCAGAAGTGCACTTCTGCTTTCCATCCCATTCCTCGGCCAGTTTAGTGCTATTCCTTGCTGTATTTCAACACTCTGACCGGTTTGGGTTTAGCTTGGGTGTTTGCTGCCTCTCCTTTGATGCTGTTCTGTTGTTCAGTAGACCTTGAGAGTTTTATTCCCTCTTTAGGGAATTTATTCCTCTTTGATTCCTTTTTTTTTTTCCTTGGGCCACGATGATAGCTTTTCTTTATATCCCCTGCCTTAGCCTAAATGATTTTCTGTGAGTTACCTCCTCTAAGTATTCTTCCCCTTCCTCTCCCTTGGTTATTCTTCAATCATTTTGGATGATGTTAAAGATCATGCTCTGTAAGTGGGAACAGAGGGGAAGTATTTCCAGTGTATATGGTCAGGGCATGGACTGTCCCTCCGTGGCACTTGTAGAGGCTACTTGTGAAAGGTTGAATACAGTGATGCCTGGAGTATGAAAAGACTCCTAAAGGAGGTGATTTGAGTCCCCGTGTCCTGGAGTTTGCCTTCTCTCAGTGGAGACACGCAGGCTGGTGCAGCTGAAGTACATTGCAGTCAGGTATAGTTTGGTTCCTTAGCTCTGAAAAAATGAGACTAGTTTGCAGCTGGGGTGAGGAGAGCTGCCTTAAAATGCAGCTGCCTTTATTGTCCTTTATTTGGGGAGGAATTCAGTGGCATTAAGAGACAACCTTAGTAATTAGTGTAACAAATTGCTTTGGCTTTTGTGTTTCTCCTCTGTGTTTCATTTCTGAGGTTTAGCTCTGCCCCAGGATTAGCTCTATCTTTTTCCTTCCCTGGTTCATGAGCTGCCTTATGCTCATCCACTTTATGCAGGTATTTAGTGGATATGCTCCTGCATGTGTCTGGCTTACTACTCTTATGAACACAATTTCTTTCCAAGTCTCTAATTGATTTGGATAATAAAGTGCAATTATAAACTCAATAAAAATTGGTTATTTTAAAGGGAGAGCAGGAAAGAAAGAAACCTAAGTGATGCTGTGCTGTGTGACTAGATAATAATGCAAAATCCTCTTTGCTTTACACTGTAAATGCTCTCTTGCTTCCAAGGGAGGCTTGACCTTAGACAGGAACTAACTAAGAAGTATGAGGTGTCCTGCCAGGGGGATGCTCTGGCAAGATTTGTTTATGGCGTGTGTCAGGGATGAGAGACAGTGTATTGGGATGGGGGATGGGAAGAATGGGGAACAGAAAATGCTTCAGCCATTCTGGGCAGCTCTGTAAGGTACCTAAATAGGACATGGATTTCTTCGATCCCTTTGAGAGCTGAACCTTTGGGAATTTATCCTTTACTCAGTGTCTGCTTTTTCACTAGAGAGCAAAAGACCTGGTGTCTGAGGTTGTGTCTTGGATTTAGGAAATCTGTGTCTTTTTGAGTGTTGCATCTTACTGATGACTTCTCTGTAATTTTTTTTTGTTTCTCCTTTGTTTTACCTACTGAAAGCGCAACAGGGAGAGATCATTTCTTATTAGGTGTGACTGCTGGTTTGCTCCACTGCTGTATTGACATGGATTCGTATCTGGGGTTGTTTGGGTACAATAACTGAGTTTCTTTGTTTCTCTTTATTTTCCCAGTTGGGAGGCTGTGGAATCCTTGGTGTAGGCATCTGGCTGGCTGTTACCCAAGGGAACTTTGCCACCCTCTCCTCTTCTTTCCCATCCCTGTCAGCTGCCAACCTACTGATCGTCACAGGGACGTTTGTCATGATCATTGGCTTCGTGGGCTGCATAGGTGCCATCAAAGAAAACAAGTGCCTCCTGCTGAGTGTGAGTATTGAGCTGCTGCAGTATTTGCTGTCGTGTGATGCCGGTGCTATTGCAATGCATGCTGCAGTGACCTGTGGTTCAACAGAAGTTGCTCCCTTGACACAGATGAGATGTGTCATGTGTGAAACGGGCTTTGAAAATTGCTCTGAGGAGCTGCCAGGTCATTCCTGACCACGCTGTCTGTGGAGGATGACACCTGCAAGAAGGGAATTACTAGTGGTGGTGTAGGTTTCCTTGAGCTCTTCAGAGAAGAGGAAGAGTTTTGTGAAGACATCTTTGGCAGTGTATCTTTAAATTATTTTTCACTCAGCTTTGGTAGCAATCTGCTCCAGATATTTGCCCTGGTGGGACTGATGATCTGAAGTCCTGGGCAGCAAGATCAGTGTAAGCAGGGAATAGGTTGATTTTGAAGAGGTTGATGCTGGTTTAAATTGAAAATTAAGACCTTCAGATTTGACAATGCTGGTTTTGCCAACCATTAACTCTACAAAAGCTGAGATGTCAGGAAGCAAAGGTGCCAGCACAAGGAGAGTGCTGTGAAATCAAAGATTAATAAGGTGCCAGCTGTCCATGATTTCACAGAAGCTTGAGCCACATCCCTGGTGTATTTTATCAAAATGCAGTTTGATGCCACTCAAAGGTGAACTTTAGGGGCAGTGAGTACCTTCTGTAGTTGGGGTTAGTGTGTACTTTGCATCCTGTTCAGCTGAGGACCAGGAAGTGAGGCAATCTTGCTGCTCAAGTCTAGGACTTCATCATGGGGTTTGGCAAACCTCAGAGTGAAGAGAAGCTGTGGTTCAGCTGGTGACCTGGTGATGCCTCTGTGAAAGGCTGTTCCTTACTGTGCTTCACAGATTAATTTAGTAATGGCGCACTGGCCCCAAATCTCTTAAGTGACTGAGATTCCAAGCCTCAATAGAGGACTCTTTCCAGGCCCTTGCCTTATTCAGTTGTTTCTGCTGATTTTTAGGCAGTCAGAACTAGTCAGTCTAGGCTAGTAAAGGCTATGTATGTGTCTTGAAACTAAAATGAACAATATAAATGGAAATCAAGGCAGCTATGTGAGTGAAAATTTAAACTGGGAAGGCTGAAGTCAGAATCTGAAGCTGAAAGTCCTTGACATTTTTAACAGTCCTATAAATATACACTTTGTGGAGGAAGTGTGTGCCCAGACAGATGAAATGGATTACAGCTTCAAGGCCAATACAGCAGGAGCCCACAGGGTGCAGATTCTAATGGTATAGCTTAGATGTGCAAAATTAATCACCTGCTTTGTGCTTTCCTGAAGGCCTAGCTCAAGTGTGATAGCAGAGAGCAGGGCATGCTTGTGTGTCGGGATCAAGTCAGGATCTGGCAGTCAGTCCTCAGTACTGGAAGAGTTTAAGGCCTTTCTCTCTTACGATTCTTTGGCCCTCATCTGTCCTTTTGGCAAGGGCAGAGACTGCCTTGATCAGCCATCGCTGCTCAGATGGGGTGAATGCACTCAGCCACCTGCAGCTGGGCATCCATGGGAGATGGAAATGTTTGCAGGGATTGCTCCTCCTGACGTACTGCACAGCACTCAGAATCCAATGTCCTTCAGTGCATGACGTAAGGACTACTTGATGGATCAAGTTAAGTAATGCAAAGGAAGCCAAATTCATTTAGGAACTCTCTGCACGGGAGAATGGGGAAGCTTGATCTGATTTGGTACCCTCATTTCACTCTGTCTGCCTGTCCTTACCTTACTGTACTGTAGCTATTCTGTGTGGCCTCTATTTTACTCAATTTTCTTCAAAATTGAGTTATGTTAGAGCTGATTATAGCTACTTTAATTCTGAATAAGCCCGACTGTAGAGGGTTGAAATACAGTTTCATTAGTCCACATTGAATTCCGTTTTTATTTGGTCTAGAGTCACTTTCCACATTGCATTGCATTGGTACTTTCTTACTGTCAGTAAATACCAGTGAGATTTTTGAGCTCTTCTGAGTTGTTTTTGTTGTGCCTATCTCTTTGGAAAAGAAATGGATGGTGGTAGCAGCTCCTGCTTCTGGGAGCAAAGCCCTGTCACGCAGGTTTGTCCTTAGTCTTCCTTTCCCCAGATTGCTAATCCTATTTGACTAGAGTTTGAAATAGTGTTTTCAAGGTCAGGGCTGGGGCATTTAGTTTTGGCCAGCTCTCGTTTTCCTAGGTAACACAGATAGCAAAACAAATGCTTGAATGAAAGAAATTGCTTAATATCAAACCAGGGCTGTTCTTTGGGTGTGTGGTTGCACAGGTGTTCCCAACACTGTGTTCTGCCACAATGAAAATTGTCTCTTCCCAGAATATCTCTGGGTTTTTTAAACATCCCTGAAAATGCCCTGTCTACTGCTTCTTAAGAGGGTTGGTTGTTGCAGCTGGCTTGCAATAGGATTTTACCATTTAAATTGTAAAGGGAAAGCTCCTAAGTGCTCCCAGCCTCGTGTGTCCGTGACACACACGGTGTTTAACAATTGCTCCCGGATCAAGTCCTTACACTCCTTTCAACATCTCCCTGGCCACCACTTAACATCTGGCCTTGATCCTGGTAGTAGCTAAGGTTGCTTTTGGAGCTGAATTTATGTCTCCAGAAGGCATTGCCACAAATGTGACAGCCGCTCATGGAGTAAGTTGTCTTGCTCATGTGTGACGCAGCTGCCACATTTTCCTGTGCAGCATTTGTTTTAGCTAACTTTTTGTAATGTTTTATTCCATTTGGAAATGGGAGCTTTGAAAGTACAAATGGAGAAACTGAAGTCTGTTTGCACAGGTGTTTGAGAGGGGATGAGGGAGGCTGTTTGGTTGTGTGGACAGTGTATTCTGTTGCACTACTCCCTGGATAATGTATGTTGATAATTTGCCCTCACCTCCTGACATCTGTCGAGCCCCAGCACTAGAATCCCAGAATGGCTTGGGTTGGAAAGGACCTTAAGGATCACCTAATTCCAGTTCTGGTGGCATAGGCAGGGACACCTTTCACTAGACCAGAGCACTAAACAAACTTAGGGAACTGGGATGGACAGGAGTTAGACAAGGTCACCAGTCAGTTGTAACAGGTTTGTGGTGGGCTTAAAACCGTGGAAAAGTTATTAATGGAAATGCAAGGAAAAGGAAGCAAGGAGTAGAAGCTAGAGTGTTGCATACTTTTTCGCATGTTTCAGTAGTCTGTATGTAATAGTCTGATGAAGTGAGGCTTGGAATGGACAAAAAGAAGAAAAAGTAGAATAAACCAAGTGGGCTGGCAGATACTTATGTTATATCTTACATAAGTGAGATCAGACATTGCTCCATTGAGCAGAGCATCGCGGTGTATCTCTGAGTGAGTAGCAGTTTTCACTGAGCTCCCCTTTTCCTCGGCTCCTTACGGTGGGAGAGAAAGCCTGGGGTGTTAAGTATGCCCACGGACAGTACAAAAGATGATGTGAATGCTCCGCCTGTACTGTATTCCTGTTGCAACCCACTCTGGAATCACATCCTTACAATTTCCTTGAAGACACTTGTGGCATTTAAAGCCCACAAACTACATGGTCATGCCTGGTTTAAGCAAGAGCAATATGGACCTCAACTTGCTCATATCTCCTGTAGTGCAACTCATCCTCATGTGGGGTTGTTGGGAGTCTGATCTGCAAGGACTGGAAAGACAAATTTCCCATGTGACAGGAGCGCTTGTTGTTCTGCCTCCTAAAAGCAGAAGGAAGAGGAAAGCATGTGGCAGTTTCTAGCTGGGGAGGTGGGCTGCTGTTACTGGGGTGGGCAGTTTGGAGGAAGGCACTGGAGATACTGCCCGAGGCATGGAGCGCTGTGGGGATCCTAAAGTGAACTGGGAGGGAGCAGGACTGGCTCAACCCACCTGCATCGCAGGAGCAGAAGTTTGTGTGACGTTAGACACAGGGTGTTTGTGGAAGGTCTTGCCTTAGGAATAGTGCTGCTGTTTGAGGATGTGGTAAGGGATGAGATTTCCCACAGAGTTTGTTTGAGTGAATGAAAAGTGAGCAGCATCAGAGAGACATTTCAGCCTATTTACATTTCATACACTAAGTTGCAGAGCCGCTGAGACTCTGATCATGTATCTTTGTGTTCTGCACATATGACATTTGTATTGGGCTGTCAGAGCACACCTGTAAGCTCTTTGGTATTAGGCTGCTGTGGTGTTAGGTGTGAATGTTAGTAATTGCTTACCTCTGGCATTTGCCAATGACTTTTGAAAGAAGGGAGAGCAGACTAAGTGTTTTGAGAAGGAGAGGACAGATGGGGAAAGGAGGTCGAAAGCAGAAGTAAAGTTCAGTTTGTAAATGAGATTTTTGCACAGCTGTGTGCACTAGTCAGGAGTGATCCACATTAACTGTCTGAATCGAGAGTTAAGATAGTCTAAAGCTTCGCAGATTTACTGACTTGAAAGGAATTACCTGGTGTCCACTGCAGATATTCTTTGCTCAGTAGCAATGTACAGTCAGGACAGTGCTTCCTTAATCTCTTAAGAAACAGGCCCATTCCTATTTCTCTGCGTTAAGAGGAACAGAATAATACGAAAATCTAAGAATGTAAAGAAAAAAATAAAAGGAAACCTCAACCATTCTATGCATTTTGCAGAAATACTAGATGGGATGAATTTTACAGCTGTCATTCTAAGATTTCCGTGAACAAAGAATGGGTATTTGCACTGATTCTTATTTGCTCCAGCTACAATGGGAAAGAAGATAAACTTTTCCATTATTAGATTTCCCTAGGGAAATCAAAGCAACAGGCATTCTTGAGATAAGTATGCAACCTGGTATATATAATCTTACATCTGAATATAGATGCAAATTGATGAAGGAAGTAGGCAAACAGTGCTTTCCTGCTTCAGTAAGACTTGCTTAACAATTCTGTGAGTACTGTTGCTCAAGACTGAGGTCCCTGTGCTGCAAGCTCAGCTGTACTTAGAGAATGGCAGCTTTGTTCTGATGGGTTGGGTCAGTGTCCTGAACCAGTGATAGAGACAATAAGCCAGGAGTCTGACTTGAGAAGGTTAATTTATGGACTTCCATTGACATTTTTCATAGGTATTTGGTCCTGCATTGTTGGATCATGTAGCTGTACTGCAAATCTCTATGGGTTATCTTGATAGGAAATCAGGAATCCATCTTGGCTGGTTTTCCCTTTGGAATTGCAATACAGTTGTAATGTGCATCAGAGCTATTAGCCATATCCATCATGATTGTGAATTTTAACAAAATGTTTGGCCTGTGTGCTCTTAACCCCACTGCATTGCGTGTGCTTTCCCACTGAGGACAGGTCCTTGCAGGAGCTGAGGCACCGCTTTGCTCCTCAAACACAATCAGTTGTGGTGGCTTGATCGTAGTGGTGACTTCAGGCAGGTGCTGTACATACACCTGAGCAGACCATTTCTCTATGCTAAAGAAATGTATGCCTGATTGAGTACTTTGATGCTCAAATGTTGACCCAGCTGATCCTTAAGGGTCTGTGTAAACGTTATCTTTTAGGTTAATTGCTTAGAGGTCTGTGTTTGAGGAGCTAAATCACCTGGATTCTCTGCCTTTTGTACATGTTTAGCAGATATCTATATTTGTATGCTTGCCCTGAAAAGGGTCATTCATTATTCCTGGATAGTCCAGGTTAAAAGTCTCAGCTCCAGGTGTTAAATCATGATGGGTTATGTAATTTATTGCCTGTATTACAGTATCCCCTGCAGGCAGCCCATGAGGATGCTCATTCCGTATAAAACTCCTGGTAAGCAGAGGTACCTGGCCAGTAGAGCTTACCATCTAATTAGGTAAGACAAATAGAAAATATTATTATCCTCGTTAGACAGGGAGCTGCAGCAGAGTGGAGCTAAGTGCTTTGCGTAGGTTGCGCTGGGAGATTGTGAGAGAGCCATGAAGCAAACCCAAATTGTCTAAATCTCAACTCAGTGCCTTCATCATCTTTCTGTGATTACATCAGAACATGTCTAGCCATCCTGTGTGCTTCAGTGGCCTTTAAAAAGCATTTAGTCCATGTTTCCATAATAGTAATGACAATTTTGATTTCTTTTATCATATGTATTGTGTCCAAATGAAAAATAAATATCCCAAAGCAAAATTATTTCTCAATTTTCATTTTGTTGAAAATGATAATTGGCAGACTTAGCTGTTTTCCATGGGCAACACTGTAGGCTGCCCCAGCTGAGCTGATCAGCCTCATTGCAACTTTGCCTTCAGTTAAATGTGAAACAGAACATTCAGAGAAGCTGCTGGAAAGGATCAGTGAACATGGTCTGGTGCATATGTTTTTGCAAATAGGGACTTACTTTTGGTCCAGGAGATCATAGGAATACTGGTAAAAAACAGTATGGGGCCCTATGTGAAGGAAAGATTTTAATCTCTATTTGGTTGTTACAGCACACATGTGTAGATACCAGACACTTGAAACTTAAATAACAGCCCATGTCCTAGAAGGAAATAAGATTCATAGGCAGTTCTTTATTTCACCCTCAGATTTTGTGGCCCTCTTTTTTTTTCCCTCCAATGATTTGGTACCAATAAAACATTGTTCTGCTCTGGTTGGGATGCAGCATGGTGAATAATCCAGTCAAAGGAGGTAGAGGATGAGGGGATCCTTCTCCACACATTACCTACACAAGAATAAATTAGAAAGGGGAAAGGGCTTGAAGCAGACAAAATGCTGTTTCCTCTCTGATTATCTGAAGCCAGCTGCCTTCTTATAAAGCACCAAGGGTTGGGTAAATTCCATCACATCAAGGATTAACAAAATTTTGTTAATTAACAAAATTAACAAAATGGCTTCGATACACCCATTTCCCGTTATTCTGATCTATCCTGATTTGTGGATAACCCTGATTTTTATTGTAGAAAAGCTGAAACAATGGTTAATGAGAAGGGGAAGGAAAGTAATCATTAACAGGCAGATCTGTGTTTTCAATTTAATTTAATTGATAACCTTGTGTTAATAAGCAAGTAGTTCATCACAGCTGCTGGAATGAATAAAATCAGAATTAAAACTTGATATTAGGTCAGGACCAGCTGTGGAATGCACTGATGCTATATACATATCTGTGTGACTATCCAGACATCAAAAGATTCTCATTTATGGAATAGTCCAAGGGGAAAATGAGTGCCCATGGTGTTTTGTACTGTGCTGTTGAGAGTTTTCTGAACTCCAGCCAGCTCATCTGTAACTGCAACAGCCATAAAGAAAATAAGGAAAAAGTTAATGAGTAGGAAGAAAAAGAAATCAAAAAACCCTACTGTTTTCAATACTGTCACTGGATCCAGAGAGCTGACAGTTGAAACTTCATTGGTGACAGGGAATTTATTTCAAAGCAACTAAATGGGAAAGAAACAGCCTGTAAATGAGTTCATCTCAGTAATTTAATGCTACAGATCAAGCAGTAGATTCTCATTCCAGTTTAGCACATGAGCTGGTGTTTTAGCAATCAAACCAGCAAAATCAGGGAAATGCTGGCTGCAGCCACAGCAGCAAGCAAGTAATGCAGAGACGAGACAGATGCCAGACGTACAGCCCGAGAGCATCATACATGATGTATATGTCTCCTGCGTAGTGCTGTGTGGCACGTGAAATCCCAACTGGCTGCCTGCTTGGACTGTAAGTACTGAGCACCAGTCTCCCCTAGTTTGGTTGCCTCTATTATGAAGAACCTGCTCCTCCTTGTCTTTCAGTTTTTAGCTCCTTCCGCTTGGCTGGTACTGAAACTCGTGAGGGGATGGAACCTGTCTGAGTCCTCCCCTTCCTCCCTTCTTTTCTTCAGCTCTGGGAGCAGTTAATCAAAGGACCTGGGAACTGAGGAGAGAAAGAATAAAGCTGTTTTCCTTCCCTCCTGGTTTTAGACTTGACCCTAGGGTCAATGTGTAGGAAGGGCTTGCCTCATAGTGTATATTTAATTTTCTGGTATAGACTGATGCAATACCACTAGTGCCTGATGTGCTTTGAATTACAGAACCACACAATATCTTGAGTAGGAAGGGACCCATAAGAATCATTGAGTCCTTGCAGGACTACCTAACTAAACTAAACCATACAACGAAGAGTGTCACCCAGAAACTCCTTGAACTCTGGCAGGCTTGGAGCCCCACTTCCTTGGGAAGCCTGTTCCGGTCAGTGAAGAACCTTTTCCTAATGCCCCCATTCCCCTTTGTAGTGCCAACATGCTGCTTTATGGCCATCGTACAGTGGCAGCACGAGAGTCAGGGGAGCTGTACTGATTCAGATCAGCTGAAGGTTTAATCTGATTGTCTAAATGGCTATCAGTGGTTGAGTTCCTAACTCCTTGTTGGTTAAAGTGTATTAGCAATTTCAGCTTCTCTGACAGTCTGTGCAGGCTCAAGTTCCCCTGTCACCTACAAAGTTTCCCTTGTCCCATCTTTTGTCTCAGCATTTAACCAACTCTCATGTGCTTGAGTCATCTAAGGAACCTCACAGTGGAAGAACAGAGCAGAAAACTGCATGGTGGTCAGGAAAACCCTTTCGAGGAAGCCTGTTTGTTGCCAGTGCTTGCAGCTTCTGGACAGTTGTGTTTATTGTCTCATCTATAAGACTGGCCTCTGCTGGTTTTGATAGGCTTTTGCTCCAGACCTAGGATCACCTGCAAGAGCTGAAAGACAACAGAATTACTCCCATTTTGAAAGTAAAGGACAGGTAACCTGTGTGTTCCTTGCCAGCCCAGACATTCATGTCATTTTTGAGCATAACATTTGCTCTTTTTTTTTCCCTAATAAAAAGATTATCTCCTCGGATGGAAAGCAATAGGGTTACTAAAGCAGAATGTGTGCTTTTATTCCCAGTCATTCTTTTATTTTTAACCACCTTAATAGTGCAACCTAAATTGAAAAGCAACATTGACTTTTTGCTATAAGGATTAGAATTACCTGAACCTCAGAAAAATGTAACTCTGGAGGTAAAGAAGTGGAAGCTAGTTTGTGTAAATCAATGATGCCTGCACAACGTACAGCCAGAGCTGATTTGATGTTACACATATTTCAGACCCTCAGTATTACCAGCTAAAAGGCAGAATTAGGTAGGCCAAAGTGACTGCTTCTTCATTTTTTAAGCTACTACGAGACTGACATGTGCATCTGATGCAGCAGCTTCTATGTAGCACACTTGAGAACTCCAAACTGGGGGTAAAACCAGCAGTAGAATTTAAATACAGGCAAACTACTCTCCCTTGTCCTCTATTTTCTCCATTTGCTCTTTCTCACCATCTCCTTCACCGACACATACATCACAGTTTCTAGGCACTGTTTCGAGACTCCTAGAAATAAGAGAGTTTTGCTTTTGTTACAGTTGGCAGGTAAGGCCCTATTGCAAGCTTAGCTCAGGGTTTGCAAATAGGTGTAAAGGTAGAACTGCAGCATTTCTTACAGTAATATTCTTCCCCTTCAGCTCATCACAAGTCAGCTGAGCAGCACGATCGTGTCATCTGCCCTTATCATCCTGGGGGAGCTTCTGTGAGTGTGCCCAGCACTCGGGGTCAGCCAGATGTTCGGTGTGAGCAGGAGTGTGGAGCCAGCCCTGCCAGCCCTCCCTCCTCACGCAGGCTGAGGGAGCCACTCGCTGCTGCTCTCTGCTCCTCTCGGGGCTCCAAGCTGTCCGATCCTGTTTCGTGCTGGCACTCCGCATGACAACAAATGTCATGGGGATGGTGGAGCCAGGGAAGAAGCTGCGTTTGCTAAATGCACAGATGCTGCTCAAGTGTGAGTTGAAGGTGTAAGTTTAGACACTAATGAACATTGCACGTCATCACTGTAGATGGAGAAGGTTGGATTAAACCCAAGACAGAGCCTTTCAGTTGTACCGACTGTATCCCTTACCTGGGTCAGATGGACTCAAGCAGCTGCTTTGTCATTAATGGGGTGGCACAGGGACGTGAAAGAGCTATTCTAATGTTTTATTTTCTTCTTCAGCCACTTGTACTTCTCAAGTAGGATGAGTTTCTCTCTTGACTAGTATAAAGTCACACCAGGTCACGTCACCCCTTTGCATTATGTTTGCAGAAGAGATGAAGCAACCCTTAAAAAAAGTCAAAGGCCAGTGAGACCTTTATTTGTGCTAAGTAATCTGCTAAAGGGCCTCCACCCACCCTCTGTTGTGATAGGAGAGTGATACCTGGCTAATGTTTGATGACACTTCACTGGTTTTGAGTCAGTTTTTGTAGAATATGAAAAAATACTTGAGATGCCATAAAATACCAGTTAAAATCCTTTGATGCACGGTATGGGAATATTAGGTCTCTCAACTCTTACTCACTAATGCAGTAAGACTGAATGATTCCAACTGAAAGCAGTAATGAGTCTAAAATGAAACACTGTTAATGTGTTAGGACTGCATATGTTGTATATCTTCCCAGAAATAATTACTGCAGATTTCTTTGAGCTTTATTGGTCAGCAGGAGTTTTTGCACATTCATAAAATATATCGTCCAAACATAAACAGAGCTGTGCTATATATCCAGCATGAAAGGCATGAAAGACTTTGTCACAATCAGAATGAATTAGCTATTAAGGCTTTCAGAGAATAATAGCTGATGAACCAAATTTAGATACATGACGTTTTCATAATGGAGTTTCTGTTCGTAAGTTTGCTCATATACATTACTGCCTTTTTACAGTTTATGAGCAAACTTATCATTTTTATGCTGAAAAAAAAAATGATTGTGAGACTAAAGAGATTTACTTCCAGGGAAGTACTTAAAGAGCTAAATATGCACAGCATGGGAGAGAGAGGGCTCAGATGGGACATAAATCTATGAATATGCAAGGAGTGTAAATGCTGTGGACAGAAAGGAAGCGTTCATGGCGCTGCAAAGGGCGGTAAGTAGCAGCAATTGCATGGAACTAACGAGAGGAGCGTTCAGACCGAGTGTCAGCAAAACCTTTGACATTGAGATGTGTAACCAGAATCCACTGTGATGGAAATTGGTAGAAACAAACTGCCCTTTCCCTTTTGCTCTGAAGTTCATGTAGTAGATTAATACACTGGGATTTTATTGACTGTAATTCCAGTTATTGTTGCAGTCTGGGCACTGTCCTGTCTTTTCTCGTTCGCTGCTCTGTCTCTCTCTGTTCAAGTCTTCCAGGCTGCAGGGGAAGTCACTTCTAAGTACAATTCCCACTGCACTTTCTCTTCTGTTCTCCTCTCCTTTCTCAGTACCTTGCAAAAGAAAATCAAAGGAAATTTAAAAAAAAATAAGAGAATCTTTCATAATGTTCCTACTCCCTATTAATATATCAGATCACGATGCCTTCAGGGAATTATGTTAAATCAAACTTCTTGTGAGAACTGGTGATGCATTGAACACTTTTGCTTTCAAAAGTGGAAGAAAGTTTCATTGGGGGTTTTTTGAGCGCTGCCAAAATCAGTACCGTATCAGTTTTTATTCTGCAAAAGTCAAGTACAAATACGTTATTAGAAAGCTATTCTGGGAAGTCTTTGAAAATGCTTGAGGCTGAACTTCGTAATGCTCTGCTTACAAAGCCAGATCCAACAATGGCAAAAATACAGGACCTTTATAAAGAGTGGGTGGTTCTCCAGGACCTGGACTTCTTTTTTTTTTTAGTATCTCAGTGGGAATTTAGGCATTGATTCAGACTTTTTTTAGGTGGCTTGACTTTTTCCAAAGTGTGGAATATGCAGTAAATTTGGCAATAATTTATAACATTCAGAGTCTCTTACAGTGTTACCCCTTTTGGTGTTCAACTTATGCATCAAAGTTTGTTGATGCATCTGTCATAATTTGGTTGGGCATGGAGATGCTACACTTCTGCAGGGAAGATAAAAGTTTTTAACTATGCCAACCATAGTAATGAGGCATCATCACTCGATCCATTAAATAATATTTAAATATAAATAATATAATCTAATATAAAATAATAGAAAAATTACAGAGAATATTAAATTTGAGGAAAGCTTTAAATTTTCAGGCAGCACGGTAAAGTGTGGCTGCTGTAAAATACATTAAGTTCTTTTGACTTTAAAATGGAGCTCTGTGAATTTCTAGGCGCTCCTGGTTTCAGCAGGGATAGAGCTCATTTTCTTTCCATGACAGTAGGTAAAGGTTTGACATAATTTATTCAAAAAGGACAGATACTATTTACACCTTCAGTATTAAATACAGGATTTTGTCCCTGAAGAGAAGGATGTGTGCAGGATGTGAGGTTACCTTTGACAGTATTTCTGTTCATATCAAATTACAGTCTAAAAATCAAGCAGAGTTCTTTCAAATGTGTGGAGATCGTGCATTTTAATATAGGTACCTTTGTCTCATACCAGAATAAAATGATAAATGTAGTAATTGGGTCATGGACCGACATCCCAAGCCCCACATTCCTTCACATTTCTTGACGTGGAGAAGCAATGACACCTTCTTCCAGAATAAGAAAAGGCTGTGTCTAAAGTGCTTAACCCAATTTAAAGCTCTCCAGTAGAAGAGACACGTAAATACCGGAGGGGAAGGGATCCTGTGGAGGAGGGCCACTGTGATGATTGTGGGACACATGATGTGCAAGGACAGACTGAGAGAGCTGGGTTTGTTCTGTCTTAAGAAATTAAAGCAGGGAAGATATTTTATTCATGGCTTCCATTACCTTGCTGTAGAGTCAAAAGAAAATGGAGCTTTTGGAAGGATTCACAGGGATGGTATGAGAGGTAACAGGCGCAGGTTAAAACCAAAGGAAATTCCAATTAGAGATGGCGGAATATTTTTGTTATTTTTCTTATCATGAATATAGGCAAGTGTTGGAAAAAGGTGTCCAGTGAGGCTGTGGATAACTGTCCATCTTCATCCTAGGAGATGCTCCAAGGTGACTGGACACAGCTCTGCACAGCTTCACATAGCTGACTGTGCTTTTAGGAAGGGGTTGAACCAGGCGATCCCCAGAGGTCACTGACAAGCAGTGTGTTTCTGTGTTTCTAGGAGACTCTGTCTTCTGGCAGCCAGAGCTGGTTCATTCCCGGGCACCAAAGTTATATATGTACACATTTGGACCAGGCAGACAAATTCATAACCCTTCCAGGCTATGAAGACAGACTATCTTAGCCCAAAGAGTTGTCTATAATTTCTTCTACTGAGGTGTGTATTCATTAGGAAGTGACATGTAATACTGAAATCACAGACCATCAGTGAGGATTTGGTAATCCAGCCTCACTAAAAGGCAAAATGCTTGTATCATTTGTATCATCACTGTACCAAACCTGCAGTTTATGTTACAGAGGAAGAATTGGCTGTAAATTTTCCTTTTTTTTTTTCCTCTTCATCATGGGAGCTGGTGCAGGTGGAGAGCAGTTACCTTGCTAAGCATTTTCACAGGAGCAACCTCCCTGCTCATATGTTGTGCTTCATACTGTCTGTCAGAAAAGAAGCCAACTGGTCCACCTTGCAGGCTGTTTAAATGTGATGGAAGACAGCACAGGCTGTCTGCTGAAGTGATCTGTTCAATTTCTTAGGAAGGTTATGCTAATTTGTATGCAGTTTGGTGTAAACAATATATTTGCTAGGCCATGAACTTTAAAATTGTTTTGGAATGTATCACTATTCCAAAGAAACAGCTGGCTCTCAGGTCTTCCAACTACTTTCATGTTTGTTGAAAAGGATTTGAATAATACTTTGCAAGAAACTTCTGTCTCCTGTCATGAGCTAAGTTGAGAAGCAAGTCTGGAACACTGAGATCCTACTATCCTCTTCTGAGACAGCCCCCCATCAAACTAAAAGCATTACTTCAGCAAGCAGTGTAAACACAGCAGTCTCAATTTTGCCATCAGTTATGTCACATTTAGTCTCACAGCAAAATGTTAGGAGGCTAACAAGACAATCACACTTTGGTTTGCATTGCATTGGGTCACTTTTGTCTGTGGGCGACTGAGAGAAGATCAGCTACTCCTGACATGGAGAGATGGGCAATTTGAGCAACATGACCCAGCTATTGAGAAGATTTGGGAAGGAGAGGCAGTGGGGGAGCAGAAGGCCCAATCCTGTGTATTAGTGTGTGATGTCAATTGTCATGCAGAGAGACAAGTGTCTATAGCATCTGAGAAACCAGGGAATCCTGTTTGTTTGGGGGGGGGGAAATACAATTCACTTGTTCTCTGCCTGAGTGAGCAGCGATAGAAACGTGCTTTAAGTGATGTGCATAGGCTGCAATTCTCCAACTGATATTAACAGGCTGAATGAACAAAACTGGAAGTAGTGGGTCAAAAGCCTGGTACAGATCTGAATGGGGGATGAAGTTGAAAGTTGAGACCTCCTCTCCTCTAGCAGACTTTTCTCTCTCTGACAGCAGGAGCATGTCCATGAGGTAGGCTTGATAGCCATTACATACTCCCTTTTCCATAGTCCTTTAATGAGAATCTTTGGGAAAGTCATGGGCTTTGTAGAATCTGAAGATAGCTGCTGGAAAACTGGCCTTACTTTTCCTAAGGGTTGGAAATCAGCAGTGGTAGACAGAAGGGTGTCACCTTACCTCCCTCCTCATCAGAACCTTCCGTGGGGTTATTTCAGGTGTAATTTGTGAAAAGCTGAGCGGTAGGGACCTCTCCACTGAACCTTTGCTGGGTTGCATCCCACTGTTTGACAAGTAGTATAGTAAAGCATTTCTCTGTACAAGGTCAGATTAATCTTTTTTTATGGAGTTTCACATGAATGCTTTGCTTTGGGGTTGTTGTTTCTCCATGCATAAATCTTTATTATACCAACAGCCTACAGCCCCAGTGAACCAAACAAAACTCAATTTCATTCTTCTCTGTATTTATCACCACAGTGAGAGAACTCAATTGAAAAGGAGCTGTGAGTGTTTCCAGCAGGTGTGATGGGGGTTTAGGTGCTGTGAGCCTTCAGTGAGTTCATGTTTCTTCCTTCTGAATTTGGATGGTATATGCCAAGGTGGGTCTGGCCCTAGATTGGGCATCATTCCCTTTGAGGATGGAACTGAAAATGAGCTGTTGTTGGAAGGTGCTGTGGAATAGAGGAGCAGGTTGTGCGTGTGTCCGTGCATGCAGTTCAGTCTGCTGAATCACGGGATGTGCCAAAGTGTGCAGGGCTTGCTTTGCAGCCAGCACAGGCTGAAGCCTTGATTTCTGCTTTCCAAGGTGTTAGTTTGGGTTCAGGTACAGCTCTTCCTTACAGGTAGGGGGACAGACGAGCTGTCGTGGAAGTGCTTGTAGCTTTTACCAGGTGATGAGTTTGAAGCCTCCACGTTGAGGTTGGTCTCACTTAATTAACGTTTGTAATAAAAGAAACAGCGCAGGTCTCTACTGTCTGCACACGTAGGGATTCCTAATACTTGTTAGTTATCTGTGATGTAACCATGTGGGCTCTGTCAAGGGATGCAAATGTAAAAATGAAAGATAGAATTAGATATTTCATATAAAACCAAAATATTTTTCTATAGAGATAAAGGATAACCCTGTTTATCTAGATTTTGACTTTCTGAGCAGTGTATGTTAGTTTTGGTTCACTGTATGACTTCCAAGGTCTGCAGTGCATGAAACCAAATTCCCAGCTTGGAGGACCCTCTCAGTCTATGTAGGGAAGGACTTAAACGTGATATGTAACCATCACTGAGAGGATTTTTATTCTGATATTTCCTAAATTTTGAGTGCTTGTCTCCACAATTTTAGCATCTTTTCTGATGGCAGTGTCATGCCTGTTTCTCTGGTATGGCCTGAGGAAGGCAGGAGCACCATCATGGTCTCACCAGACGGTCCAGCCTCCTCCTGCTGGTGGGCACTGGCACAGCTGGCAACAGCAGCTCCCTGCTCCAGTCTGAAGACGGGAGCTTTTAGCAGAGTTGGTGTTGCAAGGGAAAATACTCTTGATTCATGAAATTTCACTTAATTTGTTGCCAATTAAGATAAAATTTTAATTACTGATCCTATTATTGAGAAATAATGACACAGTTAAGAAAACACTTCAACATCCCTCCAGACACCTTTCCTCCCCCCTTGCCAGTCTCCAGGCCACTCCTATACTCCTATACAGTACTGGGGAGCAGTGTGGGGCACTTCCCTTTTTCAGCCATTTTTTCTTTTTTTCTCCTTTTTTTCTTTTTGCCGTGGCTCCAGCATGGGGTCCTCCCCAGGCCATCACCCTCTCAAAGGCCTCATTCCTCCTGGGTATCCATGTGCACAGGTGTTCCCCTTCCCCTGTGTCTCCTGCCTGGATCATCTGCTGCTTGTAGGTCCAGTTTTTCTAAAACTTGTAGCCAGATCATATCCTAAGCCAAACCCTTCCCCATCTGCTGTTAAAAATCTTCTTACTTAGGGTTCCCTTTCTCCTGCAGTCACTCCCTGGCTTCATCTGTACTCTCTCCATGCTGCTGCGTGCAGAGAAGGGAGGAAAAGTTTTCTTGAGAGCGCAGGAAAAGCAGATGCCTAAGTTTTATTCCAGTTCCTGGACATACCCGCTGTTCCAGGTCATGTGCTGTGAAGTGGGGCTGGAGGTTATTGGCTTTGGGGAGATGGCAGAGAGGCACCACAGGAGCAGAAAAGATCTGTGGGATGGTTTGTGGGTTGTCTGGTTTTGCATGAGCACGTGGGTGTACGATTTGCAGGTTTTAGCTGCTGAGCCCTCTCATCTCTATGATGTGTGAAATGCAGTCTCTCGAAAGCTAATAACTTTCCCACAAACATCCACTCGTAGCTGGGTAAGACAACAGGCTGAAATTTCAGTGCCTGAAATGGAGCTGCACTGTGCCAGGTCCCTGCTCTAAACACTGCCATATGAGAGGATTCCAAGTTAAAGCACCAGAAATTTCACCTGGGAGGAATAGCACACTTCGCCCTGCTTCAGTCTTAGAAGTAATTGGAGTGCAATTTTTGACGTTCTTCCAAAAGCTTTTATCCTTTCGACAGAAGCAAGCACAGAATATATAAGCACAGGCAATTAAGGTTTGGCAAAATGATGAGCTGATGAAACGGAGGTCCTGTGGTAGGAAATGCTGATCACTGTACATGATGGGTTACAAACTGTCTTTCTCCTTTGTTCTAGAAATTGTCTCGTGCAATCCTGTCTATGCCAGGGAATTTCACAGGGAGAAAATGGTGTTCGCGTGCACGTTTTGGAAAAGCGATGTTTTTATGGATGAGCAAAAAAGTGCTCTGCAGCCAAATAGAGCAAAGTGTCTGTGCATCTTTGCAAAGAGGGATATGCTTTGTCCTGTTCCAGCTAATGCTATGCAGCAGGCTGAAATTGTAAAAAATAAGCGAGCTGCACCAAGATGGGTTTGCAAAGCCATACAGAAGGTCAATGTTGGATGGTAATGATATGGAAATCGGCTTGGATCACAGGCATAAATGAGTTCTGTGATTCAAAACTGGGCAGTAATAGGATCCAGTATTAGGGTCAGGCAGATGTAAAAATACTGGTGTTGAAAATTTGAAAATAAATAATTTAAGATTCGTGGGGCAAAATGCAATGACCTCTGTAGACACAGTAATTGTACCAGGGAAGAAAAGTATTTTCCCCTTTGTGACTTTTTGCCCTCCATTCAGTCACATAAATCCATGGGTTCAAAGGTTTGGTTTTGGCTTACCAGGCAGTGCAGAAATTCTGATAAAGGCTTAGTAGTTATTAAACTTTCATAGGTTTGCAGCCTTGTGGTTGAAGAGACAGTAACTGCTTTTTTCTCTTGGGGATGGGATTCCAATTAAGTCTGTGTTGCTCAGTATTAGAATTCCAGCCTTACAGGCTGCTAAGTGTGTGAATTTTGTGTTATAGGGAGCTGGACCTTTGCCTGAGCCTAAAAAGTTTCCAAAATTACACTCTCCTTTACCTTATCTATACAAAAATCAGTTTCATTTAATGCTCTGATAGCTCTCTAGTCTGCAAGTGCTGTGTCGATGCTGCTGCAGACCCATCCAGCGTCGTAACAAAATGCAGAGGATGTGGCTTCCCAGAAGTGTTTGGCATTGCCAACAGTTCCTCTCGCTGAAGTCAATCAGAGCTGAGGGCTTTAGAGAATCTACCTGAAATCCCTGTGTTAAAAGTATTTTATCCAGTCCTTTGAGCTTTTGACTCCTGGGTTTTAGGCAGTTCCATGGCTTAGGAGAAGAGAGAGAGGTGGGCCAACTTTGCTTTGATGTCTTCGGTACAAATCAGCCCCTTTGAGCTGAGACTCATGGGTGATTTGTGTTGCTCCCTGAAACTGCTCATAAAGCTACCTTGGTGCACCTTTCACTTCACCCTTGATCCCGTAGTTGCCCTTGAAAGGAGCTGTGACTTCGTGGTTTATGGCCCAGGCTACCTCCTCTTGCCCGTGGGAAGTTAAGCTGTGGATTTCACGGGTGTCATCGGATATCATCACTAATACCCAGTGGGGAAAAAAATAAAGAACTTAGCATGGGAAGACTCTTCAAGGTTTGCTGTCAAAGAGAGCACTGGCTTGCTCTTTGTGGGGTTTCAGGCTGTTCTACTGAAACCAGTGCTCTAAATGAGCCATACCTATGCCCAGGCACTCTGGTGTTTCCTAGTCCTTTACCTGCTTTTGCCGTTGCAGCAGCTTTGTATCCTGCTGCCTGTATGACTCCCACTCCCCATTCTGCATGATTCGCTAAATGTACTTGCTGTGCATCCAGAAGAAGCTGAAATAGATGTTGATGGCTTTTGCTTTTGTTTTATCCCCTGTCCTTTCTTCTCTTGACAGTTTTTTATCATGCTGTTAATTATATTTCTGTTGGAGCTCACTGTTGTGATTCTGTTCTTCGTCTACACCGACAAGGTAAGTCAAATTCTTCATTTTTCTTTCCCCTTCAGCAAATTTATATGCCCCTTTTCCCTATAAATAAACCATGAAGCACTTGGCTTGGTATGCACATCATGCTTCTGTCTTCCTTGAGACACTCCTCTCAGAAGGAGCTCTCTCAGAATGCATAAACAGCCTGGCAGGACTGGGCTGTCTTGCTTGCTCAAGTGTACAACTCAAGGTCACAGATACTGCCAAGTGCATCTGTCATTAACAAAAAAAAAAAAAAAAAAAAAA
>VZTA01018427.1:0-55866 GCA_013398855.1 Mohoua ochrocephala | reverse complement strand
AAACCCCACAAAAAAACCCACAAAAAACCACCAAAACGCCCCACAAAAAAAGCAAAGAAGCCAACAACAAGCCTTACTATGAGCATGTAAGAAGAGATACCCATCAGAGTGAGCAGGATTTTTAAAAATGTGTTTATGGTTTAAGAGCCACATTGATATTGTTAAAAAGGAAGTGGCCTCAGCACAGGCAAAGGCATAAAAGTCATTATCTTTCCACGTTGCTCCTTGCAGCACATGGGTACTTAAAGCCTAGTGGAAAGCCAAGGTAAATGCATAAAAGTTCAATAAACATAGCTTTTGTTTGTGCTTTCATATTTTACTTATGTCTGACCATTGTTCCTTCTGTTGTAAGGGCAATATTGCCTATCTGAATTATATTTATCCTTAAAAATAATTTTTCTTTAAAAAACTCCTACATTTAGTAAATCCAAAACAAGGGGGTAATTGTGTGCCACCTGCTTATTCAATCCAAATCAAAAGTCCCTTACAACTGAAGACTAAGGGAACTTGAAAATCACAGGGAAGGTTGCAAAATGTTACCGTGAATTAACGTTCATCAGGTACATGACCAATAAACACCTTCTGCTGGAATGGGAAGGCAATAGCAAAAAAAATCCCCAACAAACCGACAGCACCACTGTGTTCATTAATAAATAAATTATTAATTAATATAATGAGTAGCATATTAGTGACATAAGTGAGTGATTATATATTAGTCGTATAAGTGAGTGATTGTCAGGTGCACTTCTGAAGGACTTTAAAGAGCTAGGTTGCCAGACAGTGCTCTGTAGCTGGAACATGGAATTAACTTGCTAGGCAATTACAGTAGAAGGGACAATTTGAAATTACTTGTATGCATTATTGGATTCTGAATTACTTGTCAGCTCTTGGGAGAAAGATCTACACATCATACAGGAGTAAAGGCATCTACTTCATATGCAATGGGCCTCTAAAACCCAAACACAACACTCGGTAATATTTAGAAGGAAAATCAGTTAGAAAATATTATCATGTCATTGTATAACAGACTTGCCTCTCTGTGAATATAATGTTGAGTTTTGGTTACAGAAATGATTAGAAGCGCTAGAAAGGTGGAAGAGAGCTGTCATGAAGAGGGATTATGGAGATAACCTAGATTCCGTTTGGGAAAGGAAAGAGATCCTCTGCTTAGGAGATCTTACAAAGAGTAATTACAGTAGTTTCTAAAATAATGGCAGACCTGAAATAAAGACCTGTCCTGAACACAGAAGAAATACATGGAAAATGTTTCGGATTAGGTTTATAAAATAAATGTTTCTTGTGTTCCAAGTCATCGTCTTGTAGAACTCATGTTGTTGGCTGGTGTTGAGGCTGATAGATCAGTAAATGTGTGGGTATGGAGGAAAGAAAAAAAAAAAAACAACCAATTAAGTATTTTTATTCATAAAGTAGTCAGTGTTGTTGGGTTGACAGATGTGTCGTAGAGAATGTTCGTCCTCACTCTTCAGAACTAAAAACAGTGAAAAAGTATCAGGAAGGATTCCCTCCCTCCTTCAGCCTGTTGGTTTGCAGTGGTTTTTATTGATTCTTAATAAAGAGATCAGGAAATTAACTTTCCTCTGACTCACATACTGCAGGAGATAGTACCCTGCAGTTGTCTGTAAGATCAAAACAGAGTCTAAAATATGGGCTCCAGTTCAAGTGCAGTTTTACTGAGTTAACAAATTGCTGTAGTCTGAGTATTGCAGATGATCAAATTTGAGGCTCTTAATGTTCCTGTATGACTTTAAATCTTATACTGAGGAAATCAATAGTTTGTGTTACACTTGCTGTCCTGCCTACTGCAGAATAAATAAAACAGCAGCAGCAGCCTAAAACTAATATTTTCATGCAGCATGTTTGGAGTTTGTGTGCTGGCTTTCCTGGTGTGAAAAACAATATTGCCATGTGTGTGAGGAAGTAGCGAACCCAAACAACTCCACCCCAGTAATTCAGTTAATGTAGATCCTTGGAAAATCAGTGCAGGAACATTCTACACTGACACTTGTCCATCAGAAGAAAGTAAGGTTAGTTTTGTGTGCGAAAGGAGAAAAGGACTCTGCAGATGATCAGTTGGAGCAATACCAGCCACGGGGTGGGTGTGCATTCCTGTGTTTGTGGACACACAGCGTGGGCTCCCGGGCAGTGAAGCAGTCTCTCTGTATCCACTGCTGGGACTGTTGCTTTAGTACTTTGTTAGGTACTGAAAAGCATCATGGCAACAGTTCTTTACAGCCATTCACAGATAGGTTTTTGGCACAGGGCTTTTGTTCTCTTGCTGTGGAATGGTGTGCAGCTGTGCACTCACGACAGCCTCAACTGCCCTCTTCTCATTCATCAGCTTGAGAGAAGCCCAAAAATTGCCCCTGCCTCTCATTCTAGTGACTTGGTAGCAGCTTCCCTGAGCTTTTAAGCAGCCAACTTGATCTCATGCCCTAGGATGTCATCTTTTCTTTTCTTGATGGACAAAGGTTTATCTTGATCTCATGAGATAAATGCTGCCCTGGAGTTCAAAACTCTTTCTCTGAGCTGGCTATCCAGTGTGATATTGTGAAGAGAGAGGGATTTGGAGAAAGCTCAGAAATCCAGAGTGTTGGAAGGAAGGGGGGTAGTGCCTTGTTTCTTGGAACTGCACTGTAGATCTCCTTGGCAGGGCCCAAGCTCACACCTTGTTCTCTATTCCTCCAACTGTCCTGACTGGTTGTGTTGCAGAATACGAATCTCTTGACTTCTGCAGAAGTGAATGTGGGCTGTGGTGGGATGCATTCCTGTAGGATGGTTGTCAGGAAAAGCCTATAGCCCTTTTATTTTGTCCTGGCTGTTCCCAGAGCAGCAGAGGGACTGGTTCATAGGCTGTCTCCAGCTCAGTGTGAGCACCTGGGGGACTTGGAAACTCCTGTTGGCGTTTGCACACGTTCATATAAAAGTTCCTAAAGTGTTGCTTTTAATTTTTTGAGGTCAGAAGTACCAGCCCAGGAGATGTGGGTGTTGAATGGAGTTTGTGTGATTTTGAGAACGAAGGCAGGTTGTTATCACTCTGAGTGCAGGGTTTTTTCAGGCTACGTTTTTGCCTCCATTTGAAGCAGTCCAAAATCCAGTGACATTTCTGGAGTCATGTGGATGGTGATGTGCATGGCTCCCTATCTATACAGGGAATATTCTCTTTAGGATGTTTTATTTTGATTCCATCAATACAGAGCAGCATTTGACAATTTTGTAAGTTTGACATTTCTTTGTGAGATTCTCTGTGCATTTATAACACGTCCACAGAGTACTGAGAGGGTTAACCCGAATTTTATTGTGTTCAGGAGAAAGCAGCAGAGCCCTATCCTGTCAGAGGTTGGATACTCATATTTCTCAGCACCAGATTGGATCCTGCTAGAATGTAAATTATGCTAATAAAATGCACAGTCTTGTACCAGTTCTAACTTGTATAATCCTCTTGGTTTTAGCATCTGTATTTATTTTTACTGTGATGATTCTCCTGGATGCATAGAAAAAGAAAAGTCCATATTTACTTTTTTGCGGCTCTAATAGGTGATTTTTTTCAGTAGATGTCTGTATTTTATATGATTTGCAGGCAGAGCTACGTAATGTCCACAAATGAAGGAACATAACTAAACCACCATAACGTGGGGTTGGTTTTCTGGGGGTTTTCTGGGGGGAGAGGGGGTTGTGTTTTGTTTTGTTGGGGGGCTTTTTTGGTCGTTGGTTTTTTGTTTTGGTTTTGGGTTTTTTTTTCTTTTTAAATGTCAAACTGAGTAACATAAGCCAGGAAGGAACAAAAGCACTGAAGAATCACTGACTATGATATTTGATTATGGGAGCAGTTACTGCTATTGGCAACTTGAAGATGAGAATTTTCAATAAAGATTAGGCCATTAACTCGCTTGGGTCCCTGTGAAAATTACAGCCTAAATTCCATGCCTGCTTTAGCTGTGTTGAAAATGGCCCACAGAATAGCCTACAGAGGATTGAAAAATAATGGCTGCTTCTTGTTTTCATGAAATGTGTGAAAATGTTTTTGCTTTCCATGCTGCTCTCCTCTATAGCTTTTGCTGCTATCTTATAAAAAATATAGCCTGAAGGTTGATGCATTTCTTGCTTTGTTTTTGAAAAGAAATTGAAAATTGTTTTAATTCCTGATTGATATTTTGCCTCGTCCCATACAGAGACAGCAGGCTGGAATTTAGTGGATATGATTTCAAGTATAACTCAGTCCTCACAACCTCTTACACATTTGGCTTTAGAAAATGGAAAAACAGAATCTCTTCCACCTGCTGCATTCCTGTGCAGTTGCTCACAGGAATGATCTGATCCTGCTGAGCTGCTCGCTGGTATGAAGGAGAGATTCACAAAAAACTGATGGAATTATTCATATAGAAAGTTTAGTTCAAGTCTACTGCAGAAACTTGTTCTCATTGAGCTTCTGTCAAGAGAGCTTAAAAGTTTCCCATGTTTGCCTTTGACAGTGCAGCAGAAATGTCTCCTTGGGTAATGAAGTGCCTCGTGTTCCCAGTCAGCACAGCCCACAGGGCTGTCCAAAATGCGCACACAGGGCGTGTTAACGTTGCTGAAACTGGAGAAACGGAGCCTGAAGTGAAGAGACAAGATCACCCAAACTGCATGCAGTTTAGAGATGGTCTTGAGTTACTGGAAAACAACAGGCTGTGGAAAATCCTGCAAAACTGGCAGAGTGGTTGCTGCACTGCTGTTCAGTCAGATGGCCCTTTTCCAGCAATGTTGCTCTACCAGCACTTGACTTTGCCTCCACCATCCCCTTCTTACTGTTGAAACTCTTGAGTGATGATAGAATTATTGGGTCCATGTATCCTCCTTTGGCACAGGGAACAGGGCTGTTCCTGCTGCTGTGCAAGGCTGGGATAATTTCAGAACAGAATCTGTGTGGGCAGTGTGTGCACTCTTGTCAGCATGCAGAGAAGGCTCTCTAGAGGACAAGGCCAATTTGAACTCCCTCTGGTATTTCTGTGGGGATGTGCAAGTCCTGCCACATGTATGTATCAATTTCTCATAAGCCTGTGTGTTAATGCTTTATTTTCCAGTTAAGGTTCCATTTGGTTTGTGTCTAAAAGACCTTTAAGGTTATCGAGTCCACCCATCAAGCAGTTCCTGGCATGTACCAGCTCTCTGGCAGTGTTCTGGAATTTGAGTTTTGCGTTAAGTGGTGACGTGGCTAAAAGCTGTTTCTCAGGATCAACAGGAGTAGCACTGTAGGCCGATGTGGAGTAATCTATAGATTGCCTCCTGGATGGTGATGCGCTGCAATTACTGCTCTGTGAGTCTGATCTGTTAGCTCTGGTCAAGTGTTTTATTTCTCTAATGCAAAATAATGTTATATAAATGGTGATATAAAATAAGAAAAGACAGAAGTGTCTCTGTGGTTTATTTTACTTGGTAATAAGCTTAATTTTAACTAGTTTATTAGCATTTCAGTACTGGTGTCCCACAATAGGGAGTTGCAGAAATTTCATCAAAAGAATTTAATTATAGTCAATTTACTTTGGCTTCTTTTCAGCAAAGCAGTCAGGCATAGGTTTAAATCTCTCCCTGTTCAGCACATAACCTAAGTGCATGCTTGAACCCATGTGACTGATTTATTCGTATGCTCAAGTCTTGTTAAAGTTGATCTGCACCTTATGGGTCTTTAAAAGAAATATTGCTAGGAAAATGCTGATGACAGTGAAGAATTCTGGAGTGTGTAAAGAGGCAGCACATCTTTCATTCCGTAAGGAATTTAGTGAAAAATAATGAATGTTTGCTTTAAAGCATTATTGGTTAGCTTTTTCCATTTGCTCTGAACAGCTTTCCGTTTAGGATCTTGAACTCCAACACATCACTTTAACCTTTTTTAGGCAGGAGGAGGTGAGGGGCATGGAATCTGTTTGCCCGTGCAACTGAAAAAACCAAACACACCAAAGGAAATCCCAGTAGTTTCACTAATTCATTTGTCTAAGTAGGATTTCACTGAAAGTGCACTTCCAAAATGTTATTAACAGGCTTGTTGAAGGATAGCACAGTATTGATGAAAAGAATTAAGTGCATGCTCAGAAATAGGTGTATTTAGGAACAATAGCTGCAGATAAAATGCATTAGGGTTCCCCATTGGGAACTCTTGATCAATGGTTGATCAAGGCCTAATTGATTCCTTGGATAAAACGTTAGCAGGGGAATGGGTGCAGGGAAAGGAAAATCAAACTCTCCTAAATTAAGCTCCGTGCCTAACACAAATACTCTTTGTAAAGATCAGATAATGCAGCAGCCTGCCAGCTCTTTGTGCCTCCTGTCTTCTTGTTTTGGCTGAGTTCAGAGATGAAGATGAAGGTCGGTGTCTCATCCTCAGCAGTATGGATTTTTGCTCGTGTTGCAATAAGTTCAGTATTTTCCATAGTGTCCTGCTGCACAGTTTAGAACAGTGCTTTTTTCTCAGGAGAAATCCAGTTCTAACCCCCAGCCTAGCTAACTGGGATGTTAATTCCCAGATCTGTATGGATGAATCGAACACAGCTGTTGCTGCCATTGTGCCTGGCTTAAAGCCAGCCAGATCTATCTTTTATTTCCTGACATCACTAAATTCGTCCAGGGGTTTCCTGATAAATATTTGGTAATGCATCAGTTAGACTACAGCAGAAAGAGATGTAATTTGGCCTCCTTCTTGCTAGCTTGCAATCTCTAATTACAGGTTAACTCATGATCTCAGGAGCATGTCAAAATATGTCTTTGTTGTGGAGCACTTTTAGAATGATTTGTTTCCTATACCTCAAGTTTCAGGTTTCATAGCAGACAAAATATAAGTGGTGCAGGTCTTCAACCAGCCTCTCCCAAGGAAGACCCTGGAATACAGTAGTGGTGGTTATTAAATACTTTGCACATCTGTGTGCTTTCCATCCATCCCCTTAAAGGGCGTTACGAGAGGTGAGTAGTTCAGCTCTGCTTTTGCTGACTGGGAGAAGTGATGTTAAATGCTAAATCCTGAGGGTGCAGCGTGTCCCGGGAAATACGTCGTGCTCTCGTGTCTGAATAAATAGAATGGGACCTCACTGTTCCACAGGACCAGTTTTTACTCAGTTTTGACTTAGCTGTGGTCACATGAGAAGCCATTTCAGCATCTGGGTGGATCTGGAACTGAGTGCACGCCAGTGTTGAGTACTGACAGAAGTGAAGTGAGCAGCCCTGGGTTACACACACCTCATCAACATCAGCTTCAGCTGGTGACTGACCCCCAGCTTGCATCTCCTAACTTCTGGCACTCGTTTTATACCATTTTATTTGACAAAGGGAAGAATAGCAGAAGGAGAAAAGAGTGGTTTGGAAAGGCGATAAAATAAATAATTAAGGCAGCTTTAGGCATTTAAATACAGGCAACATCAAATGCTGAGGGATGACTGAGGTAGTATATTGAAACAGACAGCACATTTTTTATTCATTCTATGAACATTTTTGATGTGTCACAATATATTTCAGGCAACATTAGAAAATGACAGTAAACTAAATGCTTAACATTTTTTACATATTAGAAAAAGAGAGGGGAAGATGGCTTTTTGTGTTATCAGACTTGTAAGCAGTCCAATAGCATATAGTCTTTGTCTTGGATTTGTCAGCTGCAGCTGAAGAATGATGAGCTAGGTTGACCACTTTATTAGGCATAATTTGCAGCTGAGGTTTCTTCAACTCCTTCCTTTGATTTAACTCAGCAGTGGTATGCAGTGAGCTGGTTGAGACAAGAATCTGTTGATCAGCAGCTCCAAACCATTATTAGTTCTTGGTTCTCTTAAGGGCGGAGTGTGTTGAGTGACCCTTCAAGGCCACAAAACAATGCTCAGGGTCTTTGTATTACTGATATATCCAGGGCTTCTCATTGGAAATGTCGCTGCACTGCAAGATGGTGTAATCTTTTCCATTGGTAATTTTGTGGGTTGAATTCTTGCTGTGAAGTTTGGGCATAGGAAGGAGGTTTAGCAACTTTGTAGGTACCAGCCATTGTACCTTTTGAAATGTGTTCCCCAGACTTACAAAACCAGCATAATCAGTGGTGATTACCAGCCAGTGGTCATTGATGCCTGCTTGCTGGAATCATTTTTAATACGGACTAATAATCTTTAATCATTTGGGATCTTGGGCTCCCTGAATCTATGTGCAACAAAATCCGTGATTGACTTGACAGTAGGAAGTGACTGAGCTGGAAGATAGAGTAGATTTTGTGTAAAGGGATATGTCTTGACGGGAAGCAGAGTAAGAGCTTTATTTTACGTTTTCTTAGTGCACACATTTCTTACTTGACATGTACAGCGCCTCTGATAATTTGGATGATGGTAATATAAAACAATTCTGCTGCAGTGTCCTGGCATTAGCAGTGAGCGAGGCTCGTGCAAAAATTGTTTTAACCATGGCACAGTCTTAATTCACTTTGTTGCACTGCAGTCATTTTGTGTACCCTCTTCTATGAATTTAAATTGCAGAGAAGGCCTCCCTGAGAACAGAGACTTTTCAGAGAGGTTGTTCTTGTCAAAACCCATTCACCCCCCTGCTCCTGCTACTAATTGTCTTGGATACAATTTCTTAGTGAGGTGATTTCTGTGATAGATTATTGAATTATTATACAACAATATATGTTTTTATTTTCTTGCTTACTCCATTTTGTGCTTTACTGCCACAATCCAAGGGTGATGATGTTCTCCCAGACGTTTTTGCCATCTGCACCTTGCCTCTGAACCACAGGAAAGCAGAACAATACATGTCATCTCCTTCAGCAGTGCTGATGTTGCCTCTGTTGACAAAGTCCTAACCTCAGCATTTAGGAAACCTTTTCAGAGGTCACCTTGAAGGGCACATTGAAGTGCAAACTGAATTGCATGTTAAATTGGTAGATTATGTAAATGAAGCAAAATGGAAAAGATACAAAAGATCATTGAAGATATTTGAGGAACTGCTAAAAGTCTTTCTCTAGAGATTTAATGAAAGCAGCAAGTCACAAAGCATGTAAGATTTTGATTAAGAACCAGATGTTTGTCAGATTTATCGCACAAGACATCTAGTTTTTCTTTTAAAAATTCAGGACCAAAGGAGTTGCAACAAGATTTGAATTAATCAAAATGGTTGAAGAGATATTTAAGAGCTGTGAAGAGAATCAACTTTTCTCTCTGTGCAGCAAGCACGCACAAGGAAATGTCCTGTAGATTTCTTTCAGGTCTACCGCTTTCTCCATGAATAGGGAATGCATTGTAGTTGGCACAAAAGCAGCTGGATCTGTGCAAACAAAGAGAAGAAATGTTTTTTTCAAGGTCGGTCAGCTTGAGAGGAAAAAAATAATTCTTTTCTTTTGAGGACTGTGAAGAGAATGGGGAGAACGTGCTGCATACCTTGAAGTGTGTTGAAGTGGGACTGGTATTTAAGTAAATGTCAGCGGCGTGCCCTTGCTGCTGCCACCACTGCAGGTGACCATTGAGCAGCCAGGTGTGGCTTCCCAGAGCTGGGTGTTGCGATGGAAGCCTGGCTGGTGCTGGCTTTGACACTGATTTATGTACAGATGGCAGGGGCAGCTCTTTGATAATGACTGTTGTTATCGCTGAGAGCACTGAGCACTGCTTCTCCCACTGCCTGCCCTAAGTTTTCTCTCTTTCAGCTCTATTCGTGGAGGTGTCAGTTTGCATGTGAGAGGTGATTAGATGAGTAACACTAGGACACTGGAACTGCTGCTGGATATCACAGTTTTGCCGGATCCATTTCAAGCCTTCTAGGAGTTAATCTGCACAGTGCAGCATCAGGTGTCAGCACAGAATGAATGCACGAGTCACCACTTTCTGTGTGGTAAAATCCTGGCCTAAGTGAAGTCAGTGGGAGCTGCCTGTTGTTTTTCATGAAGCTGTTATCCTTAATTTTAGTATTTTTAAATCTCTTTCCCACTTCCTAACTTAGTGATCCAAATAATGCTCACGTGAGTGTGTGCAATGATATATTCCAGTGCTGTAGGAGATCCCACTGCCTGGCAGCTGCATTGATTGGGGAGTTTTGTACTCAAGCATAATATCTTAATCTTGTGATGCAGAATGTGTGGGATGCTGTTGCCTGCTAAGAAATGGGTTGAATTTTGGCTGCAGAAAGATCACACGTTTCCGAAAGAAATGTAATTAATGAAATATGGATTCCTCTGGATGCTAATTCCAGAGGAATCTATAATCCTCCTTATCTCTCCTGTGGCAACTTGGCTTTTCCATCCATTTTCTCAATGACTGTGCAGCACCCATGCTAGGGTATGGAATGGCAGAATTTTCCCTTCGTTTAGAAGGGACTTCTTGAGCTCTGGTAGTCCAAACCCCTTTTCAAGCAGGAACAGTGGGAGCAGGCTGCCCAGGGCTGTGTCCAGGTGGGTTGTGACTCTCTCCACAGATGGAGGCTGCACAGTCTCTCTGGGAAACCTGTTGCAGTGTTGGACCACTCTCACAGTGGCCTTCTTTGCTACAAGAGTGCATTTCTGGCTCATGGTGAACTTAGGCCCTGGGGAATTTGTGGACATTTTCTCTGCAGAGCTTCAGGTGTCAAAAGCTGTCTAAGAGTAAGCTAAGCAACATCCACCGAGCTGGTTGCCCTATTTTGGAAAACTGCCACATTAGTTAAGCGTGATTTACCCTTTGCAAACCCATTCTGACTGCTCCCGGTCATCTTCCTGTCCTTCATCAGTTTGGAAAGGGTTTCCAGAATCGGTTGCTGTCTCTCCTTCCCAGAGACTGAGGTGAGAATGACAAGCCCATAGCTCCTGGATCTTCCTGATTGCCCATGCTGAAGACAGGAGTGGTGTCTGCTTTCTTCCAGTGTTCCAGAGCTTCTCTCCAGCCTCTTGTGGGACAGAGTCCTCACTTGTCTCGTATGGTATTGGCATTTCTTGTTCAGAACTTTCAATCACTGTGCTGGCAAAACAACCTCCTGAGTGCTGCCTGCCAGGGCACTACATATTCTGGAGCAGATGAAATATTTAACACTCCCATTTCAGCCTTTTTGTCTCATTCTGGGTATTAATTTTGGGCATCTGCTGCAGCTAGTCACCACTTTTCACAAAAATTATGGAAATTGAGTGTGTCTGAAATCTGCATATCTAGCAACCATTTTACTTCTTTTTTTTTTCTTTTTTTTTTTGCTTTATAGTCATTTGTTGAAGGCATATAATGGCAAAAGCTTTCCAATAACAAAATGCTCCCACTGGTGCATACCATCGGTTTGAAGTGATTAAACAAAAGGAGAATATTTGAGTTTAAATTGAACATGCGACTTAAAGCTTTTCCTCAGTGGTACTTAAATGACTGCTTTTCCAATTAAGCTTTGACTGTCATTTACTTGGAATTACTATTTAAAAATACTTTGATTTCCTAGAATATGCTTGATATCAAACTGCTAAGGAGGCAGCAGGGAGAGGCTTCATTCCACATCAAGCTGGACTTTTTGAGGATTTAATATATCCTTTTTCCACATGCTCGTTTATTAGATTTCGTGATTGGTTACAGTTATATTTTTGTAATCATCCCATAAGTATCAGCTAGTGCTGTGTGTGGTAAAATGAAGAATGTGGCTTTTTGCTTTCCCATAATTAGTGGGGCCGTGCAGATTCCGTAGGAGTTGGATTTTGGGTTCCTCAGGCTCCTTGCTCCTGATCCAGGACAGCTCCTAGCACACTCCTTAGGCACCTCAGAACTGTCAACATTACTGTGTAGCTCTTCAAGGAGATTGGATCAGGCTCTGAGATGCAAAATTATACTCTCTTGATCTAGAAATAGATATGAGATACTTTTCTGATCCAAAGGCCGCCTTCCACCCATTCCAGGCATGTTTTGAGCCATGTTCTGCTGGAGTAGCTGGACATTTGGAGTAGACCTGTTTGCTGTGTGCCTGGGACAGCTTTAGTCTTCCCCATGAGGCTGGAGTGACACTTTGAAGTGACTTTGTGGCATGTCCTGGTGTGGATTTGCCTGTGTGTGGTCCCTGCTATGTCCTGCCTATCAGGTGGATGCCAACAGCCAGGTTTAGAGGTGGACAAATGAACTTTTTTCACACATGTTATGAAGCAGTTTCAGTGCAGATGAGCAATATATTTTAAACCACTGTTTCACAGACCGTGTGTGGAGTTTTTCTGGCCTCAGCAGGATGCCATGCAGTGGTGTGGCCTGTAAGGGTCACTTGCTAAGTCCTCATCTATTCCACAGCTTTTATGTTTAGAGTCGATACATCTCATTAATCTCCCTTTTTTTTTCAATAGCATATTAAATTCAAGGATTCCAGTATTACTCTTTCTCAATATTTTTCTATATGAACTTTTCTAGGGGAGATTAATTTATCAGCGATGTGTTGAGTAGTCCTGTTCTATATAGATTTTCTTTTGAAAAGTGGCACATTTAGGGACTGAGAAACAGAGCTGATGAGATGCACTACTTGAAGCATGTTTCTTCAGTCACAGAATTATTCTCTTTCTCCTCAAAGACTGTTTGCCTTGTTCAGCTTAGCACCATGAACCCACAATTTAAATAATGTGAATTAAGAGGATCAAGTTTCTGATCTCTGAAAGCTTGCAATGCCCTGGTTGCTGTAACCTTCCTAGAGAGGAGGACATTGAGAGGTCCCCATGTCAATTCTGACTTGCCCATCACTTCACCTTCAGTCCTTGAAACAATTTCACAATGGGAATTTTAGGTTGCACGCTGATAACTTTGGTTCTGATTGAACAGATTTAAGTGGAGTCAAGTAGGCAAGCATTTGACACTTGTTACAGAGGTTGTTTTTAAGCAATTTCTGGGTGCTCTTTTAAGTGGTAGTGGTGGAGTCTGATAAAGAGAAAAATTAATGCTAAAGGAAAATTACATCTGGCAGATGCTTAAGTACATCCTCCATAATAAAAATGTGTTTTTAAGATGAGAGTGATTTGGGTCTCTCTCCTTTATTGACCTGCTCGGAGATAATTCAGAGAGGCTTGAATTTTGAGAGTTCCTGAAAATGCTGGGATGTGGAGTGCCCTGAATCCCTCTCATGTCTGCAAGCCATCTCTGAGGTGGAGTGACCCTGAACAGCAGCACAGTGGTGTGGGATATGGTTCAGGGCACTGCCCACCGCAGCAACTCACTTCACAAGGGAAGAATTCTCTGGGTAAGAATGAATTCTGACATTCTCTTTTTTGTGTCCTCTGAGCACAGTGCTGAGCCTCTCGTATTCCCTTTGGAATGGGGCTGTACAGGGAGGGTAAAAATGCGTTCGTATTAATAAGCGTGTAGGTTTGGATCACTTCCTTTGTTTTATCAGGAACTGGCAGCTTAACTGGTCATCCATTTCAAGCTGAAATGGAAGAATAAATTAAACAAGCCCTTTATCTCGGCAGATTTTTATAAAAGTGAGGGGGGAATGAAAGATGGATTGCATTTTATGAAGTAGGAAATTAAATTGTCCTTCCACTCTCTAACTTAAAAATCCAGGAAAACTCAGGAAATGCTCATTGCTTTCTGGGTGTACCAGTATCCCTCCTCAGACCTGGATTGTCTCAGAATGTACAGGAAGGGCTTTAGGATTTGGGAAGGGTGGCTCTTATAGGTCTTCTCCTGCAAGTAAAGCTATTTCTTATAACTGTACTCAGCCCCTGAAAGTGAGTTTGTTGATCTGCGCCAGATTGACCCCGCAGTGCTCTGTGGCTTCACCTCACCCACATGGGCTTCGTTAATGGTCCTAGTGAGGGATGAGTCCCCTTTTCTGACCTCTCCAGCCAGCAGCTCTGGGCAGTGGGATTAGCTGGGGGGAAAGGGAAGGTTTTATGCTGCTGCCTTTTTCTCAGGGAGCACAGGCTGCTTCGCCTTTCCCACCTCGTGCCTGGGCCGAAGATTGGAGTTGCCGGCGAAGGGACTGAGTGAGGGGCTTTACACTCTGCTAGAGATGAATATGAATATGATTGGTCCCCAAGCTGGGAGTAATGTTTATTACTAAACATTACACAAATTGTGGCAGAAATGGCTGCTCACGATTTTCCTGGCAGCATTTGTTCTGTCTGTCCCTGTATCCTAAGGAATGCAGTCCCATGGCCCCGAGTAATTTAAAGCGATTAAAAGCTCGCCCCCAGTGAAAGGAGTGATGAGGGGGATTCTTTACTTATTCCCCATTAGTCCTAAGCAGGCTTGACTCATGAATCCTGTAACCTTGGCAGCAGGAGAATCCCCTTTTGCTTCGCTATCTGCAAGGAAATGAATTACACAAGCATAGAAATTCACGAACAGTGAATGCTGCAATTAATTTTGTTAAAGTCTCTTTATATATTTAGTTTGAGGAGAGGAAGGAAGGAGAAGCTTATCACCAGCTATGAGTCTGAAGCCACAAATCTCGCACAGCTTTCACTTTGAGATAAAAATGAATCTATAAGGAGTCCAAAAACCTTTTGTTTATTTTATATATTGGAAGAATGAGAAATGATGAAGGCGGTAATGTAAAGTAGTGTTAACATCACAATCCCCATATTGAGTTGATTAGCGTGGAGGAAACACGTTAATAGCTTTTTTATTACTAGTCTGAAAACTTTATAATGGCATTTATTGAAACAGAATTGAAATGTGAATGGCAGAACTTTATAAATCTCGGCTCATATGTGGTGGCCTAAACAGTGTCTGAAAATGTTTGGGTTTTTTCAAAAGAAGTCCAGACTTTGAAGCTTTCCACTTTTCCCCATTTAATCTTTCATTTGTACGTACTAAGCAGGCAATCATGGCAGAGGAGAGGCTGGGATGTAAAGCCGAATGTATTGGATGTGCAAATTTTTTCTTTTTATGGCCAAAACAGGTGCATGTAAATGTTTCATCAGCACACCCATTAAGTTCCCAGTGGTAAATTTAGCCACAAGCATTTGAGAGGTGCTTACTATGCATTTAATTTAGATCTAAAAAAAGAAGTAGCAGGTTTATTTAAAATGCATTACAGTCAGCTTATTTAATATTCTTATTCTCATATATTCTTATTCATTATTTATATATGAAAAATAAATGAGAAAGTCACAGAAATACCCACGCAGCTCAAAGTGATGAGGGTGGTTATTCTAAAATAGGTAAAATCTGGCTTAGCAACCAGCCAGTCATTTCATGATCTCTGTTTGAGTGAAATAACACCACTGAAGTCAGAGAGCATCTCCCAGACAGAGTAACCCTTTTATCCTCTCTTTTTAAATTGTACCAAATATTCCTAATTTTTCATGCTGTTGCATAGTGTTGCACTGTAGGGAGTTCTGGCTCTGTTTCTTCCCTGTTTCTTGTTCTTTCTGTGGGCAGGAAGCATTAACTCCTGTGGCACAGCCTCACTCTGTCACAGATAAGAAGATGCAGGAACTTCGGCTTGTGCATCACCCACCTTTCCATGACAACACCTGGTCTGGAGTTGTGTTTTCTTTGGGATCTGCACTGGTGTCACTTGTGTGTGAAGTGCTTTATTTATCACACCTGTTCGAGATGGGTGGCCAGAAACAGTAATTGCTGGACAAGGGGAACAATAGGATGGTGAATAAAGTGCAGTAAACAAAACTGCTGTCTGGAATATAAAAAGAAATAAATCCCTGTCTGTGTAGAAAGCTGCACTGAAGGGAGATGGCTGCAGAGCATGAAGGAGATTCTTTGTGGTAGGATCAGACAGATACAGGCCCCTGAAAAGTGTACTTGGATGCTGTTTGTTTGGAAACTTCTACTTGGTAAAGTTTGGAATGACTACACAGTAAATCCTTAAATATCAATCAATAGAGAGTCATCATCTTTCTGCTCTTTCAACATGTCGTCAGCCAGAATCATGGGATTCAGTTTGGTGAGGGATTAAATATCTGGGCTTCTCTGTTGTGTCTTACTTCCTTTGGCATGCTTTTGTGTATTCCCTTGGCTTTCATAGGAAGGAATTCCATAGCACCCCATCCTTCCAATATCTCTGTTAACAAGAAGAAAACAGAAAGCTTACTCCTTACGCTTCTTCTTGACTTTAGCTGTATTGCCTTACCCAAGTTTTAGAAGATAATTTTAACAACTTAAAAAAACTCTTCATGGATTGTTCAAAGTGACAGGAGAGAGAAAAACTCTTTTTTTTTCCCTCTCTGATTTTTTTCTCGTGACGAAACGGTCTTTTGTGGCAAAAAGGAGCACTTTTTTCCACCCTAATCCCTTCCTATCTTGTTTCATCACAAGTCACACTGCATTAGAGTCCTAATGTTTCTATCAATAAATGATGGATTTGCCAATGGTGATTTAAGTTTAAAATTACTTGCGAAAACTTAATGAAGCCTGCAAATCACGAATTAGATCTCAAAGAAATCATCTCTGACAGTTAAAAACTACAGGGCCAAAGTAATTTCAAGGGTGGTATTTTTCTCCCCTCTATAAATTATGTATCAGGGCAAAACAGAGGTGGCTCTGTAGGCATTATTATGAGAGTAATAGCAAATAGCAATTTGTCTCTTGCTGCCAGAGCTTTCTCTTACTGGTGTGTAGCAGAGTGGGTGACATGCTCCTGCAGAAAAAAATTAATCTCTGCTGCAACTAGTTTTTCTGAGTGCCAGTCTGCTTCTTGTCTGTTTGGGGATTTTTTTTTTCCATTGGTTTGAATGATGGTTTCTAATCCCACTTCCCAGTCTTGTGTCCTCATTACCAAACTGCTTAGACTGCTTGTCTGCTGTGGACAAAAATGATACCCTGAAGCTCTCAGCTATTGTATTTTTAAATGAGGTTATATTTTTATAACCCCAAGTCTCCTTTGCAGACTTAAACTGTCCCTTTTGGCCCCTACTTTGCCTGTGTAGGAAAGGATGCCTGATGCTGTTTGCAGTTTCATGGGAATCACTTTTCTCAAACATGCACATGGGGGATTTGCTATTGCTTGGAGCATATTCATTTAGTTAATTAGATTTGTGAAAGAAAATTAAAAGTTTCCTGTCCTAAATTCTGGATGTTTAATGCAATTTGCAAACGGCTATAAATCTATCTAAAATAGCTGGAAGAGCCATAGTTATCCTATTGATTCTGTCCTTTCTTCTCCCTCAAATCCAAGGAGATAAGAGTAGTTAAAGCCCTTCCCCGAAAAGGTGAGCAGAGAGTGCTTCTAATGCTTTAATAATCTTGCCTATAGACTTCTGCTGTCTGTTGCAAATGAACCCTTTTTTCATTAAACTTTGGGTTCATCTTTTCCATTATTCACAATTTTATCGTTTCAGAAATCGTGGGTGTTTTTGCACCCTCACATATTTGTGGTGAAACAGTACCCCAGTGAACACACAGCTTTCTCAGTGTTCCAGTATTTTGTTCTAATTTGTTACATGATTTTATTTTTCTTCCCCATGTGTCTGCATAAGCTGTCTTGGTGGGAGGAAATTCAGCCCTGGCTGATTAATCTGAGCGTTTCTGTTGTCCTGTTTATGTTGTAGAAAGAATGGTGAGCACAATGGGGTTAGTAATTGAAGCTTGTTTCAGTCCTCTCGTTTACTCCGTGGATGCCGGGTGTCATTTTTCATCGGCAAAACTGCTTTATGCAAAAGCTGAATGTTACTTCTGATTTGCATGGTTTCAGCTCTGTTTCCAAGATTAGATTGTCTGTGGCACATTTATCTATCAGCAAATTGTTTGTCTACGTGATGAGACATTCCCTTTGGCAAGATGGATGTGGTTCTTCATCGCTCAGCCTCCAGGGTACAGCACGTGTGATTCTTGGTTTCTTTCACAGAACTCCGTGTGCATTTGGCTGTAAGGCCAGCTGTACCACTAGTGTGAAGTTAGCAAAGGAGTTATTAGTGTTCAATGAAGTCTGGACGTAGGGATGTGGCTTTGCAGCTTCAGAGCAGCTGGAATCCTGCCCCTTTCCCAAGACTTTCTGTAGTGCTGTTGGAGCCCTCCACGTTTTAGTTGTGTGAATCTCTCGGTGGTGCTGATGAGCCTTGGCTGTGCTGGCAGCAGAGACCGCTGGCACATTTCTCCTTCAGTGGAGCTTTCTGCACTTGCATGTTTACCTGTGGTGTCACATAGCCAGTTTCCCAAAGCCTTTTGTCCTCCAGGGGCACGGTGACTCCTGTGAGATTTACGTCCCACGTTCTGTCTCACTGATTCCTGAGTTTTTCCTCCTGTCAGAGTTGCTGCCACCTCGATCTTTTGACACAACCTGGTTTGAGAGTTGTGTTTTGTTCTTTTCACTGTTAATATACTGCTGTGCTTCCAGTGATACTGATGGGTTTCACCATTGTTAGTTCTCTTGATGACTTCCAAATTTTCCAAAATTCAGAGATAAGGACTCTGACCACTGACCTGAGCAGCACTCAGAAGAGTAGCTCAGGTTTTTATATCCCAAAGCAACACTAGATTGAATAGAGTCTTATGAAATTACATAGTCAACGTGTTTTCTGTGTTGATTAGAAACGTAATTGGAGCCGCTGGTTTTTTGTTGTTGTGTTTTTCTTGTTGTTGTTTTGGGGTCTTTCCTCCATTTGCCTTCACAGATGTGGTGCTGAAAATTTCAGCAACACTATGTCAGGAAGTTTAGTAATAGGGAAAAACGCCTGATCCTGTGTCTTTCTTTTCTGTTTTGGAAAAGCTATCATAGATAAAGAGATTCTAAAAATTTTTTGATTTTTGCATTTCTAGCAGTCAAGCCCAAGAAAGGTGAAAATTCGCATAGCAAAGACTTCCCCAGCTGTTGTCAGATTGTTGCACAGTGAAGCAATTCTTGTGTGACCACTCGAGAGCTCCTGCTGGTCACAGGTACACAGCTGAGGGGATTTGGTCACTGCACCTTGTTAAAGTGGTCCTGCTTTGTGAAAAAAATGAGATTTAAATAGAATCTGATTGGAAAAAAAAAACCCAGAACAACAACAACCAAAAAATCACAGGCATATCATCAGAAGGAAATGGTCTTTAGTAATTTTTGCAAGTGCATTTTGAGGCTCAGGTGAAGGCACTGTATATGCAGTACTTGTTATTTTGTGAGATTCTGGGCAAGTATAAATAGTCTAAATAGCAACAGCATCTGTTGAGTAGTCCTGTCATCAGCCCATGGAGCTCTGCCAGAGCTTCACCAGAGCTGAGAAGCTGCCAGCCTTCACCGGATGAAATCATGCAAGATAACAACGGCAGCGGGGGCAGAAGGACAAATACAACTCTTTCTTCTTACTAAGCGGGGGGAGGGGACTCGCCTTTTGTTTTTTAATATTTTAAAACTTTTCTCATAAACCACAAGGCCTCAACATCTTATAATAAATCCTTTTTTAGTAAAAGCCACAATTCTCAATTCTACAGTTGCTGGGTTCAGTATCTGGAGTATTTTACAAACTCCCATGCCAGTATTTTGTGACTTCTCAAAGTGTCCCAAAAGCTGGTGGTATTGGTAAAAGTACAAGGTTGCTCCTCTGGATGAAGTGACTCGTGCAGATTCATCCCAGCCTGCAATTTCTTTCATGCTGCTGGGTTAATTTGAGGGTTTTGTGGTTTTTTCAAAAAGCATTCTCTTTCCCACTTTACTGTTTAATATTTAGGTTCTGCTGTTTGTCATCCTGAACCAAACAGGCTGTTTGGAACTCCCCTGACAGAAGGGAGAAAATGTGTTAAAGGAAAATGATCAATGATGAATAACGAATAAACAGCAGAACTGGTCTCAGACAGATTTTCATTCTTGCTAAAACTGCTTTTTCCAGCATTTATATGCCTGACTTTATGAGTGTTAGTTGGGTATGGGCTGGAGATGGTCCTGGTGATCCCACACCTGCCAAGCCAGTGCTGCAAATTCTCAGGGAAGTGTCTGGCAGGACAGGAAAGGGACAAAGGACAGGTAAGGGATAGAGTGCTCCTACGAAACCAAAAGAGCTAAAAGTACTCAGTTGTTTGGACTGGCAAAATAATCACGGGGTATTCATTGCTGAAAGTTAAATTAAGGCACTTTTTGCTGTTTTTCTTGGAGTCCTGACTTTGTCAGAGGAACTAAAATGTGCTTGCCTGTACCCAGAGAGTAAAGGCAACACATCTTGGAGCTGCTCACCTGTGATTCCTCAGGCTTGGCCTGTCCCCTGCAGCCACAGTCCTGGGTGCTGAGAGCGTGCAGGCTCCCACACTGTAACCAGGGAAGCCGTGTGAAAGCAGCCTCCAGGATAAATGCCATGAATGTGCTGCAGGGCACGTGAGCCTGCTGCAGATGGTGTCTCTGGAGCAGCTGGCCTTTGTCACTTGGATGACACGGTTTCCAGAGGACAGCCAATGTTGACATGGGCAAGGGAGATGTGGATTTGGCAGATACGGAGCTCACTGAGATAATGCAGGCTGTGATTGAGGAGAATTTGTGCCCCCAGATCCTGAGTGCCAGTTTAAAAGGAGCAGTGCCTGAGTCCCGGGATGGGATGTGCTACGGAGACTGATACGTTTTATTTGAGCTGTTCTTTCAGGATGAATTTGAAGCAAAAGTCAAAGTGCAGGGCGTAGGTGACATAATCTGGCATGAATAACCCAGTCCCTCTCCATGGAGAACTTGTGGTCTGCTGGAAAGATTTGTGAATGTTAAGACCAGATGAAACAGTTACAGTCCTCTGTAGTGCTTCAGTCAGTGTACTTGTCATCAAACTAATTACATCTGAGTTGTAATTCTACAAAATTCTTGAGTCTTGATTTAAAGGCATCATTGACTGCATCTCATTCCTTAATAATTTGTTCCAAGGATTTATTTTTGCTTCACGGTTGAAATTATGCCTTGCTTCTATCTTGTATTTGTCTGTCTTAGAAGTTCTAACCATTAACTCTCATGACATCTTTTTGTGGTGGAATAAAATGCTGTCTGCTGTTGAGAATTGCTGCTCCATGTGGGTACCTGAAGGCTGCAATTACACTGCTTTTTAACCTTGTCACTCTATTTAGTTTTTCCAAGAATGTTAGACACGTGAAGGAAAGCACACTCCTCAGTGATGGCTTTTTATTGTAGGTCCTCTCTGGAATCTTTTCAGATACTCAGTAGATTTTTGAAAACATAGCTATCAGTTCTGCAGTGCAGAGGTAATGACACAATTCTGCCTTTGTGCAGCTGTTGTTGGATAAACCCGTGACTGTTTCCTCTGTGAGTTGGAAGTGTTGCCCTCAGAGCATGTCCGTCTCCATTTCCTCAGTCCCTCCACAGGTTTCCTGCTTTCCACAATATAGTTTCCAGTCTTGGAGTGTGACCTCACATGTTTTCTCTTAGATGTCTTTTCTGGTATTTGTCTGGATAAGCCCTGAGGCTCTGTAACCAAGCAGGCCAAGTGATATCAGCAGATTCTTTAATACACGGCAAGTTTTGTGTGGTATCTACAAAATTTCATTAGCAGTGATTTTTATACTTCCTTCCATAGCATCAGAAAAATACCGAATAACTTTGGGTCAAGAACCCACTAAAAACACCACTGAATGAATCCCCTGTTTTTAATAATGTTTCTTTTTTGTAAATTTTACTTTTTAAAATACATTCAATGTGGCTGCAGTGACTTTTTTTTTCCTCTTACGCCCCCATAACCCCTGACACTGATAGCAAATTTCAGTCTAATTTGAGGTCTTCAGAGGTGTCAAAACTACTCAATTTAGGTAGGTAGAGAGACCCAAATGAATGCCCCACGGAAAAAAATGTCTTGGAGCTATCGCAGGCAGTGTTATTGAACATCAGAAAATCCAAGGGGGATGAGAGGGAGCAATTTCCACTTTTAAGGAGAGACTTGGGATTAATCCTTCTCTTATGCAAAAAGTCAGTCTCCTAATTAGGAAAGAGGGGCTCATTTTGAAAGGCAGAAGCAAGAACAATAAATTCAAAACAAGGCGGAGGCAGCTGAGGAGCATCCTCCTCACAGGTGTTCTTGGGACTGTTGTCACATGTGGCGGATTTAATCTTTCGCTTTGGTTTCTGCTCCTCTCCAGGCGATAACTCCCCCCTCTGGCAGAGACTGTTCCTGAACAAAGCAGACCCTCGTGGACAGTGGTTCAGCCTGCCTGGGTTGCTTCGAGCACCTTGGTGCCATTTCTAGAAGGGGCTCTGGCACATGGCAGAAACTCCTTTCAGGCCCAAAGCTCAAACACTGCCTGTTTGAAAACCCAGCACCTTTGGTGCCACTTAGCAGGGTGTCTGCTGCTCGTTGGGTAAATGCCACTTTTTTGGTGCAAGAGCAGCACATACAGTTCTGTTCTGTGTGGAACATCCAGCATCTCAGTGAAGGCACTGTCACTTATCTCTGTTTAACATCTGGGGTAACGACCGCATTTCCTTCTTCATTCGACTCATGTGACTTCCCGTGAGAAATGTGGCTTTGTTCTGACATTATTGGAAGTAGAGAGTGTTGGAAACTTGCATTTGGTGCCATATAATTGTGACTGGCAGTTTGTTTATTTGCTTGTTTTCTGTTATTATGGAAAGCAATCTCCATGCAGCTTATTCATTTGCAGTGACTGAGTCCCAAATCATTCCATTCACGATTAAATCTGCTTTCAGTGAAGTGCATTGAAGAGCTGCAATTGTTTGTTTCATTAAAACAAGGGAGGCATTTAATAGCACTTACTCACTTCTGTTGCTTTGGTTATTTACCAGCTTTCCAAGACATTTTGTTTACCAGTTTATGATGTCATCACTGAAAAACCTAGCCAGGGATTAAACCCAGTAATTCCAGTTGCTGGAGGTCAGAACACCCATGGTGTCAGGGTCGTGGGTTTGGAGAGGGAATGGTTTCCAAGCTTGCATGTACCCTCACAGAAACATGGTCTGAGCCACCGGAGACACCACGTGAGAATGCAAAGTTGCATAAACGTGAGCAACTCCATTGTCAGGCAGATTCCTGCCAGCTGAGGAGCTGGCATTTAGCACATCCTTTGTTCTTCCAAGTACACGTGTCTGTGCGATGGGAAGAAAATAATGTTTTTTCAAGGAAGAAAAGGTAGGTAAGAATATCATCACCTTCTCTGCTCTTTGGCCAGGCAACTCTTGCACCGGTTTTGCTGCGTTTCTGCCAGGTAGCAAGCTGTTCCTCCAAAGCCCACTGTCTCCTCCCTGGATTTTGGATTTGTGCTGCCCTCTCTCTCAAAGGGGTGCGTTCTGCACTTTTCCTACTTCCAGGCTGAGCAGAGACCACACTGCCACAGCAGTGAAGCCCACTGCAGTGCGCTTGACTTTGCCTGCTGCTCTGTTCCCTCCAAGGATGATGGTAGTTCTCCTCACAGCATTATTTATTTAAAGTAAGTTAATTTCAGAGAAAGCTTATCTTAAGAATAATAAAGCAGGCTGTGTGCAAACCTCACTTTCCCCTAAGGATTAACGTTCCCTGGATCTAGGAAGACACAGCTCTTTCAATCTGTTTCCACAGAATCACTCTTTGCAGACAAGTTTCTCCAGGCAGAGTAGCAGATTTTAACCCTTCGGTGGGTTTGGTTTGCTTTTTAAATGGGTGCTTTAGTTCCAGCTCAGAGAAAGGTGGCTTATCAGCAGACATTTGTTTTCCTTGTTCTAAGGAATCAGGAAAATTTCTGTCCCTGAGGAAATTAGCCAGCCCTCTCCCCCAGCAGCTTTGCAGCTTGCCCAGTTGTTACTGGTGCCGGTGGAGCTGAGGTCTGTGTTCAGCGGAGCAGCTCTGAGACCAAGAGGTGGCAATGCCGATGCCTGTGAATAACCATGGGAGCTTAGAGCCTTCCCCATGGCCCCAGCAAAGTCTAGGTGACACCAGAGGCCTGATACAGAGAGGGTGTAATTGTTTGGATGTTTGCAGAGTTGTTTTTACCTTACAGCAGTGGACAAGTCTCTATTTTGGCTTGTATTTTTCTACCAAAGTCATAAATGTAAGAGGAAATTAAGTTAATTGGGCAAACGGATTTGCAGATAGCCCACACTTACATGGTGTGGGGGCCTCGTTCATCTTCTCTTACCACAGTGGGAGCACAGGGTATGATTTGCCTTAGTTATGCCTCTTCCTCTGATATTTTAGTAGTGCTCTCTTGTTTGAATGCTCTCTCATTCACCTTTAAGCTAAGTAAATGAGTATTGCAAATGATTGAAGCCAAGTTTGATCCCATGGGATGGCCGCAGCAAATGGCTCAGTGGGCAAAATGCCGAGTTCTTCATCTCTGTGAGCAAAGTGCTGCCTTCCCCTCTCCCAGTCCACAGCGTCTGCAGAGGATTACGTGTCCCATGTCCCTGTTCCTAATACCTAATCACACGGTGGTTGTTCCTTCCTACAAGGGAAGTGCCTTGTCTCCCTGCTTTCGCTTGCCTCTGCAGTCCTGCAGCCTTTTTGGCAGCTAATTGAATCTAAAGCTCTGTTGACTCGTGCATCCCTAGGTGGATGGGGGACGTTTTTTGGCGCTCTCTTTTGGGTCTGTGTAGTTGGAGATAACAGGTTGTTAGCACTCGGAGCACAAATGCAACCCACCTTTCATGTCTCTTGGCAAACAAAGGCTTCAACAGCATGTATCATGTTAATTAGCATCCTTCCCAATTTGCTTATCTGAGGTTACACTGGTGACTGTTGAGGACAAATGAAAGTGATTATCTATTTTAAAATTTAAAAAGAAAAAAAAAAAAGGTAAGGAGGCTGAATACAGCTGTCCTGGGAATATGCTCAACATAAGCATAGGTTTTGAAAGAAGGAGTGTTTCCCTCTTCCACTGGCCTGGATTCAGCGTGCATAGCATTTCAATGCATGAGCATAGTTCAGGGGAGTCTACACCCTGGCACGGGTGTGCTCCTGTGGCCACTAGAGATCAAGGCAAAATTACCATTTACTGGGGCAGGAAAGAAGGGAGCGAATCAGGACCATGTGTGGGGAAAGATGATTGAAATGGGTAGGAGGGGTGGCACAGGAGGGAGACGAGGGCTTTGAGGGTAGGTTGTGGGATCTGAGGAACACGAGGCTGATGTGTGAAGGCAGAGGAGGCTTGCTGAGAGCAACAGTTGGTGGGAAACGTAACTGGAGAAAGGGAACAGAAGCTCTTTTGTGTCAGTCAGCTTTGGAGCAAGTGTATGAAGAAAACCTGCTGCAAAGGGAGTTTCATTCTGGAAAAGAAATGGCACAGTTAGACCACGATGGCACCCAGCATTGCTGGTGTCACTGCTGTTGAGGATGGGTATCCTTTTCTCCCAACCAGCTTAATAATCTGAAGAAGAGCCTGTTTGTGTGTAAACAAAAGTTTGCATCTGCAGAATGAGCATTAAATGTATCCTGAATGCCATATACTTAGGTATGTCACAAAACCATGCACTTCAGTGTTCACTCACCTGAAATTCCTCCAACACGCTGGTGAGGCTTTTGTCCCCAAAATCCATAATGGTTAAGAAGAATCGACTTAATAACATGGTTATTTACTTTGCAGTGTCAGGCTTCTGAATAAACAATTGATTTGATTTACCTGCCTAGTTTCACCCAGCCCTTTCCCCATGTCTGCTGCAGCATTCAAACCCTTTTGAAACAAGAAGCAGCAAGCCAAGAATTCATATTTAAAGCTTTTACCCCCTAGTTTCACTAAAAATAAAGAATATTGGGTTGGGTTTTTTTAAGGAGGTCTTGAACTATCTCATTGGGAAGTACCTGTGCTCAGGTGCCATACAGACAGACAGCTTAAATAAGGTGCTGGCTCTGCTACTGGCTTCATTCTCTAAATGAGCCAAGAGACTGCACAGCTGCAGCTTAACATTTTGAGCCTGTGTCTCTGAGCTCGTTATGATGTACTTTATTTAAACAAACCTGGGGACCTGACGCACAAGTCACTCAGCTGTTGCTGTGCCTGAGAACAGATTACATGGCAGTGGCCTCTGGCTACAGAGCAGTGTATTTCCCCTTACACCAGCAATAACAGGAAGCTAAACAATGATAAAATGCCTGTCTCTCCCTTGGACTTTTAAAGGAATCATTTGGACAAAATCAGGTGCAGTTTGCTGGAAGCATTTGAATTTGCTCTTGCATGAAAAATGTTGAGTTGCAGAGTCTAGTGACTTGCCATCTTTGTGATCTCCTGTTTAAAACAGAGGCACTAAAGCTGCTGTGGCATTCTTTGGCGTTTTAATGGTATGAAAGGTTTAGGGATATTTCAGTGGCTCCTTTCCTGCAGCCTCAGCTGGTTGCTGATGCCTGCACTCAAGCACAAGCAGGTGCTTGTGTGCAGAAGACAGTGACTGAAACTGCATTTAGTTGTATGCACAAACCATGGACCCAGGAGACACTGGTTTGGAAAACCCGAGTTCTTTGACAACATCAGTAGTTGTAGTCATAGTAGTATTTTCTTATTATTATCTTTTTGTTTTGAACCGTATTGCAACTTCTTGGTTCTTGCCAGAGCACGTAATGGGAGACTGTTTCTCTTACAGTTTCACCAGTTGCTTGCTCCAGGCCAATGCAAGATGTACTTGTCCTTCCTTTTGTTTCCTGAGGAACCTCAATTTTACCTCTAAGTGCCAGGAAGGTTACTCTCTGTCTCTCTTTCTCAGGTTAGAAACTCCATTCCTTGTCTCAGATTCTGTACAGGGCTTCATCTTCCAGCTTGGACTTGTTATTCAAATACTTACTTCAAATCATTTATTAAATTATATTATTACCTTTATGGCATGACTAGAGTCAGGTTATTCCTGTTTTACAAACAGGAGCTGAAATACAAGAGAAACAGTGACTTTTCAAGACTGTGTAGAGAGCCTATGGCACAGCTGAAAGGTCTTACCTCAGCTGACCTGAGCCAGTAGGTTTCAGAAACATTCATTCTTTCTGCTCCAGACCATTTCCTTTGATCTTCTGTTCCAGTATTCTTTACTCTTCTGAAGTTGCACAGCCAGTGCCAGTGCATCTCTCTTGATATCAAACACTGCTAGAGCAATAAGTATTTCAGCTAAATTTTTGAAGTTTAGAAGATCTGTAAAGTGATGCCTGATGTTGGCTTTTGCAGTCAAGCTAGGAGAAGAGAATTCCCTAGCTAGTGGGTTTCTGTGTTAAAGGAAGCAATTACAAAAAAACCCACAAAACAAAACAAAAAACCTAAACATTGAGTCCTGAAGTTGTTTCACATTTGGGGATAAAGCAAGCAAGGGAATCCCACAGCGCTGAGCATCCTGGAGATGTGCGACATGGATGATACTGGCAAGAAATTAGTATATTGTCCCTTAACTGCCAAATACCACCAAAAATCATGCAGTATCTCTTATTTACTAAACTCTTAAAAGATTTCTATTTATAGGCACATGGTGTAAGGAAGATTTCAGTGGTGAGGAGAGCATTTACTGCTGTCAGCTTCTTATAGACAGGCTTGGGGACATCTCATTTAAAACAAGCCTTACCTGTTGGTACAATCAATCTCATCTCTTCTTAGCAGGCAAAGGCTCCCACAAATGACCTTATAGATTAGGCACTTTCTGTTTACATTCGATTTCCCACTCCCTGCTATTTGTAGAGAATGATTATCAAGGCATTAAATTAAAAGTTTTGCCCGGTGGGAAACTATTGGATATTTTGTCATTTCCTTAGAGCCTCTCCTGTTCTGCTGGAGAGGCAGAGAGGTAGGGGAAGCAATCACCAGAAAGGTCAAGAATATTTGCTTACCTATATTGGAACACTGCTGAGAGGCTTTCTCCGGTTTAGGGGACTTTTTGGGTAGAAGTTTTGTTCAGGTTGTGGTAGGAAAGCATTGAGGCTTGAAATTGAAAGTCTCCAGTTGCCTGCAGGTTAAAAAGCTGGGGATGCTGCTGGCATCCTCTGGCCTTTTCCTAAAGACTGTGCCACAATCTAAGTGACATCTCACGCTTTTAACAAGGTGAGGAGTTAATAAAGCTCTCCCCAAAGCCTTCTTTTGACCTTTATTCCATAGAGAAGATTACAGCAAAGCCACCTTCCCTCTCAGTGTGCTGGGACAGTGGAAGGACTTTGTCTCTTCAGTGTTGGTGGAGCTTCAGTTTGATCAAAGTCGTGCGTCATATCAGCTGTAAATGCTGATAATACCCCTGTTCTGCGCAGACACCATTCTCTTGTTTGCCCAAGACACTTTGCTCAAAGCACTTCCTGCTTATCAGCAGCAAAATTACAGGACTGGGCTTCTCAGGGAACAGGATTTGTCTTCTGTTTCATGCCTTAACAGTAAGTACATAAACTCCAAAGCCTTTCATTTAGATGGAGAGTGAGAGGTCTGTGAAACCATCCTCAGGAACTGAGGAGGCCCCTACAGTCCTCCATCTGTAAAACAGAGATGGAATTAATTATGAGCCTGGGTGTTTGCAGTGCAGAATGTTCATGTAGTGCTTTCAGCATGTCTGTGCTAAGCAGGAGTTTGTTGTCGCTGTTGTTACACAGTTTTTATCTCATCCTCAATTATTCCTAGGTTGTCTCATTCAAAGAGACAAGGTGGAGTCTGACAGCCCCAGGTCCTCTTGAAGTGTGCTGGCTTCTCCAGCTGGGCTTGTCAGCCAGCCAGCCCCAGTTCTGCTCGGAGGCTCTGGATTTCCGAGGCAATGAGGGGACAAGGCTGACGGTAAAAGCAGCCTTACGTGTACATTGCTGCAGCTTAAGTAGCTGCCTCGAGGGAATACAGATTAAGAAGGAAACACTTTTTAATTTGGTCTGGATTTATATGCAGGCTGGAGTAAGATTTTTTTTAAGCGATGTTTTGTCCCAGCTGTAGTTTAGGTGAGGCTCAGAGAGATCCCTGCCCGTTCTCTCTAACTGCATCGGCTGCTTCCAGCCACTTTTCCTGACCTCTGTGGCAGGTTCTCTCCAGCCCTGCCATATTTCTTGTAGCTTTCCCTTCTCCAGTTCAAATTCTGAGTTTCCTTCATTGCCTGAAACTCTCTGCTCATGACTTCTCCACCTTAGAGCAGTGTATATTTTTTAGAAAGTCTTTGTAATAGGACAGTGAGAGATTTAAGGGCCCTATTAGGGCCTAATGGAAGTCAGTGAGAAATTATTACTGCTCTTTGCTGTGGGAAGAGGATCTTAGCTTAGATAAAGTGCAGTAATATGCATGCCCTGCTCTAAGAAGTGCTTCCCTTGAAGGCGTGGATTGTAGGGGGACACATTGAACTTACCAGAAACACCACTGAAACCTGAAGGGGCTGATAAGCAGGGCAAGGCCCCAGTATGTCTGAATCCAGGACTCACAGGAATTCACACGGATGACGTGCCAGCTCGAATCTCTCACCTCTCATCTGTTGACCAATGAGTCCCAAGGAGGAAAAGAATTTTTCTCTTCTTCACTAACAGATTGATAAAAGGTTCTTGCTGCCAAATCTTTCAGAAACTCTTTCATCTAAAGAAATCTCTGGTATTCTGCATGTCTAAAAACAGGCACCTCATTTAGAGCAACAGTTTGCCTGCAGAGAGTTTTTATTATTCTTCTTTGTGCGACTTCACTAGAGCTGTGATTTGTGAAGGGCCTGGCTCGTGTATGGAAGAATGCAGCAGATTCAAATTGCAGACTTTTAAATATAATGTTTCAGTCCCTGATCTGAGGTAGACATTTTGCCTGGCTGAGGACTGGTAACACAGAGGCAAACAAGGGAAGCTGACAGATTGGTGAATATTGGGTGGGATCATTTGTCAGGAGATGTGATGAATCACTGTGGCGCAGCATTTCATTTTCAGAAAGATCATTTTCTGAAAAATTCAAATTAAAGGCAGAAGAGACAGCTGGGGGTGTTTGGGGAGTTTTCATTTAAATCAAACTTACAATTAGAATAAAGGCATATTGAAAAGTTCCTGGTATTCTAAAAATATTTTGAGGAAGGAAAAAAACTGAGCTTAGAAGAAAACAGGAGGACCTGGAAGAGCACTTGCCAGCTGTGCCCCACAAATAGGCCTTGGGTTTTAATTACCCCTCTCGAGTCAAAGCCAGTGGGAATCATATGTCTAGAGCTTCAAGCAGTGCTTCAATTAGGGGAAAAATATCCATCTTATAACCTTGTACACAGGTTATTTGAGCAGAGGTCAATGTGCTTTTAATAGGACTGCACGTAGAGACTGAGCTCCTCACAGTGTGAGCGAGAGCAGTGCTCCTGTTTAATTTCGTCTGGGCTCTTAGGAAGTCCAAGGCTGTGTCAGCACTGATTAATTCATGCAAGGTAACACATTAATAACAAATGGAAACACGGGAGACACAGAGGGTGGGGGGCTTCCTGCTGGTACTTCAGCTGCAGAGGCGAGTGCCAGGAGGCCGAGGGCTGAGCCCTGCTCCCCCTTTCTCCTGGAGCCCAGTGGCCACCCACAGACTCAGCTGCTCTGTACAAGGTTATTCCTAGGGGAGGACCACCACCTTTCTGACCCTAGTGTAAGCAAACAGAAGAGTGTGAATGCTTCAGGGAGTAGCTCTGTGACAGAGAGATTTTAAATCAGCTGCTCTTCAGAGAATAGCACACTATTGTATGTACGGCACACTTGATTAGAAGGTCAGATGGAAACTTTAGTAAAAGAGAACTGTGTAAAATCCTACCTTTACCATCACTCAAATCAATATAAAGTTCTCTCTGTGTGTATATGTGTAAAACTGGTATTTCTAGATGCCTTCCCTGTCAGTGGACATGAAATAAAAAGGTAAAACAATCAGGCAATACTGTTTCACAACACGTGTTTTCCTCTTTCAAAGTTGTAACCTGCATAGAGATGAGAGGGAGATAAGGAAATGAGACACACACCTGGTGCGGGATTCTAAAAAACTTGTATCTTCTTCCAAGCAAGATTCAAGCAGACACTGTATTTTTAAACAACAAATAACGATGGGTCATACCATGTGCAGGACTTGATGTTGAGGCTTTCTGAAATAGCAGTGGGAGAACTGGTCACATGGGGCCTGTTTTCCTGACTAATGCTCTGCTGGTTACTCAGTTTCTGAAATATGGCAATCTGATGCCAGTTGTGTTCCCAGTATAAAGGCCTGGCACTCTTTGTGCAGGAAAAGTGGCTGATCTTATGAGGAGGAGAGGACTTGCTTTCATTTTGCCTCAGCAAGCTGCTTGCTAGTGAGGCTTCTCCAGGAAGAAGGAGGATCAGGGATGCTTGGTGATACAATCCCTTGGTGACACAATCTCTTGAGGCCATGTTAAAGCACACACGGACTAACAAAACTTTGCTCTTGATCTTCTATGAATGTTAATTTTAAGTTAATAAATTATCATGACATTAGTATCCATCTCAACTAGGGCATCAAGATTGCAAAGCAAAACTCGAGTGAGGAAGTGCAAGCTTTCAATTTGGGTCCTTTCGTTAACATGGCATTTGCCCTTCAGATAAGAACCGCTGTTCTCTCCCTTAGTCCATATTAGTGCTGATATGAACCTACGGCTGGTGTGTAGCTCTCTCACTCTACAGGGCAGATATTCTCAGGTGAGATAAATTAATGTTCAAAATAAAGCTTTCTCTTTCATCTTCAAGGTAAGAGATCGCCTAGCTGGATTTCTGTCCCCACCTGCCCTCAGTTACCCTGAGGTAACTTCACCTCTGTCAGTTTCTGAATGAGAATTAGTTTTTCGACAATTAATTTACCTCACTGCCTCTGTAGGACATTAACTAAATTTCCAAGCCTCTCTGAGACTGGAATCACAACCATGCCCTTCCATCCTAATTGATGGCTCTGCTGGAGACCACAGCAGGTCCAGTTGAGACACAGGGAGCTGAGGGTAAGTGCAGAGCTGAAACACAGTTCAGTCTAATTCTTAAATGAATGCTAGGAAACCCTAACACATATAAGTCTATCGTTTATTGCCTGTAATTTTCTCAACTAATTACAAATTTAATGACAGCTTTCAGCTTTGGTGCTCTCTTCTAATTAACATACCAGTGACTATGTATAATCTCTGTGTAAAGCCAAAAGCAGCTTACATGAAAATTACGGGGGGATCACAGCACCTACTGTTCCAGGAAGGCATCTGTGAGAAAGGCCTCACATGACAGTGAAGGTGCTGAGATTAAGTTGTACTTAATCTTAACTTGGGCTGTTTCTTGTACTGCCTCAAAGCTCTTCTATTATGGGCTCAATGTGATGCTGGTAAACTTTCAGGAAGGAAACAGAAGAACGGGACAGATCCAGCACAATCTTCTGCACATACAGCAAAGGCTTACTGGACACGGTGAACTTGTGGGGTCATAGATTTTTTGTGGAGTCATATTGTTGAGTAACCTTATATTTACCCCATAATAATTACAATGGAGTGGGTTGAAAATTCCTCTTTTAAGCTGTGCGAGATGCTTTGCGTCCACCTTTTTGGCAGCTGCTAATGAAAACAATTCTGACTGCACAAAGCAGAAGGCAAGTCCAGGTGTATGGCAGGAGCAGAGTACCTTTCCTGCCTCTGTTAACTCAAAATTAGCATTGATTACATCATTTTAGACACATGCCACCCTCCCCCACCTTCCCCCCCCCCAGTTGGAATGACAAGTGCCAGAGGGGCAATCATTAGGGAATACACCATGTCTGTCTGTTCTCCAGTGTGGAAGGGTACACATTAATGCACTTGGTCACAATTAAAGATACTAAGCTAAAAGAAAATGCTGTATGTAGGTGAATGTTTTCATAGATAGGCCTCATTTGCAAAAAGGAGTGATTAAACTGTGTCCAGTCTCCCCGCAGTACTTTGGTGGTTAAGTGAGAAGGGAAAACCTGTATTAAAGGTCTCTGTGATGGGAAACACGAACATAAACTCAGAAGAGGAACTCCTCGTGTTATTTACAAAGTGTTGGTTCACCTTTTATTCATTTCAGTACAGGACCATTGTCCAACATCTCTCTGCTCTGTACACTTTGATTCTGAAATGTGGTACTCAGCAGATTTTGAGTTCTGTGTCTTTTGTTGTTGGTTTTAGATTGACAAGTATGCTCAGCGGGATCTGAAGAAAGGACTTCATTTGTATGGGACAGATGGAAATATTGGCCTCACTAATGCATGGAGCATCATTCAAACAGATGTAAGTCTGAGCTCTCTTTTTTACCTTTTCCTCTTTACCCTGTGGGTTCTGTAGCAGTATCTTCTGGGTGTGACCTTAATTAAACCTCCAAATCCCAAGCCGCTCTCTTTCTCCCACCCAGCCAGCACATTAGCAACTAAACTCTCAGGTTTTTGTAGCAAGCAGTAATTTTTATTTAGTTCTCCTTTGACAGGAAATATCTTCTTTCTTTTAGAAGGTTATATTAAGTGGATGCCTAAATATCATGTAGTTCTGTCCTGCAATGTGGAAGGTGAAGGAGCTGGTCAGACAGGAAACAAGCAGTGCCTTCTCCTTAAAGTCAGAGGGGTGGCTTATGTTGCGATGAAGAGCAAGAGCATAATAGCAAAGAACCTCTTCAACCCCTTTTTCATTTCTGTCCTGTCTCCTTTCACTGCTGTTATTGTTCCCACTGGTGAGCCAAAATGGAAACAGACCATGGTGTTTGCAGCCTCCTCCTACAGTCAGTACATTTTCCCCCGCAGAATTCAATCATCCTCCGTCACAGGTGGACTGGGAATGTTTTTTGCCGTGTTGCCACTGCTGTTCCTTTGTCCTGATTCTCTGAGAGCCCTCTGCCAGCGTTCATCTCCTAAGGACTGGTGAACATTGCAGGTGGCTTCCTCCTGTCCTTGTCTGAGGAAACCCCAGCACTGATGGTTCAGGTTTATTAGCTCTGTACTTCTTGTTTCATATTCAGTTCAGTCAGTTCTCCTGGGGGTGATCTTTCTGACTTAGTGTTCTCTGCTTCTGGAATGGGAAAGTGCTCCAACTTTTCTTCTGCTTTAGGCAGAAGCACGTGCACTGCCTTGGCTTCACTCAAAAAATCTTGCATGGCTTTCTCAATTTCTCCTCCAGAGGTGTGAGCGTGGTACAGACAGGAGGGCTTTAGTCTTGCCTGATGTCTGAAAGGGATCAAAGACAGTAACCTCTCCCAGTGCTCCCAAAGTCTACTCTTATGGACAATAACAGGAGCAACAGGCTTCTGAGAAATTATCGGAGAAATTAAAAATTTGGGATCACTAACAGAACAAAAGAACTGATTGGCCAAACTCCACGTGCATCTTTGGGTCTGCAGGACCTGTCTGTGTTGAGTGCAGTAGGTTGCCGGTAACACTCTCGTGTGTGAAAGACAAACAGCTCGGGTCCAGCAAACAGGCCAGTTCCAGTCCTGCATCCCAACAACTGCGCGTGAAAGGTTCTTTCAGTTACCTTTAAAAGGCCTCAGCATCTTGCAATATTGTTAATATTTTCCTCTTCCAATACTTTTCCCTTTTTCCAATACATCAAATATGAGAAGGCATCAATTACTGACAAGAGAAACACATTTTGTGGTGCTGGCCTGAGAGTAAGCCATGAAATACAATAAAATTTTTAATACCTTTGCTAATATCCAACAGTATTAGTTTACTATTTTACAGTAACTTAATTATGTGTAGTAAAAATATGGTAAAAACTACTAATATTAAAATGTTTGCAGTAAGTATTAATCTGCTTTCGGTGACACCCCAAGAACTGTTAAACGCATATAGCAAAGGTGGGGGGCAAAGGAGTGTTTGGAGGACTCATGGGATGTAAACACCATACTTCAGCTCCCCTTTGTGTAAAATAGGTGTAACAATATATGCCATGTCTAGTCCACATAGTCACATTTTTTCAAGATCTTCACAAGTTGATTGGATTCAGAAAAGATGTAAAAGAATAGTAAGAATTTTGGAAAGTGACATCATGGTGAGAAATTTTAAATACCTTATATAAACAGGCAAAGATGAAGTAGTGATGTGATTGCAGTCCTTAAAAAGAAAGCAAGAAGGAAAAAGGTGTTTGGGAGAAAAGGGCTCTGTAATTGATCCAAGAGCTAAAAACTCGAGGTAGGCATATCTGGTGGTAGGATTGCATTGTACAGCAGGACAGTCGATTGTTTTTCCCTGAAGAACAGGACCTGCCTTTGTGCTTAATGGAAGTGGTCACGTTCAGTGACCAGCTTGGGTTTGAGGCAGGGCTCAATGGTCTGTGGTTTGTGTAGTGCTGCAGATCATGGTCAGTTGTCCTGATAATTCCTTTGGTCTTGAAACCTATTGTAGTTTAAAGAGTGTCTTACAAGTTTCAGGTGAAACTCCTGTTGGCTCACTCTGAGGAGCTCAGAAGATGATGAGAAAATGCCATCCCACGGGCAGTGTGCAGCCAGGGGACATCGCTCTCTCATGGCCACTGTGACATTACCACGTGCCAGCTTGGCAGTGCCACAGTGTCAGAGTCACTGTGCTCTCCGTGCTGGGCACTGAGGAGAGCAGCAGAGCTCCCACAGATCCATTTTTGCCACTCTGCATAATTGGTTTTCACATGTATCTTTCAAAACTGTGTGGGAATAGACTATTGCAGAGGTGCAGCAAAGACAATCCCATTATGGTTAATTATGTAAAACACTTGCAGTTGAATAGAGCTATCTAAATGCCGACTTGGGGAGGTTTTGTGTAATAATCATTATCTCTTACATCCCTAATCAGTAGAGTGTAATCACTGATTGGAGGATTAGGGCGATACAGGGGATTTTCTCAAAGGAAAGTCCCAGCCCAGGCTTGCTGTTTGCATTCTGTCTCCTAAGGCTCTCAACAAAACCCACAGCAGAGCAACCACGTTGCCATATAGGACAGTGTCTTTCCTCATGGGAGACATCCATCACTGGTTGAGCCATGGGCTGTGCATGGATGGAAAACAGCAGCCTCACCAAAAAAAATGTGCCATGTAAGAAACATGACAGTAACAGAAATCATAATGAGCCCTTCTCCCTTGTCCCCTCTGCATTTGCCCTCCTTTCTTTGCTGAAGTATTTTCCAGAGCTTGAGCAGTGGTTAAAGCAGTAGCTCAGACACTCTGGCATAGTTCCTCATTTCTCCCAAGGTTTACTTAGATAGAGACCATCCCCATCCTGCATTCACTAGGTACTGCTGTGTATGGCAGCTTTGGCTTAAAGAAGGAGGAAAGAGTTTGTTCAAGAAACAGAACCACGTTTAGATGGCGTTTGACGTCTGTGGGACTGGCCAGTCACAAATCAGAGGGGGAGGTTTGACTGGGAGTGTGGATGCCCAGTGCACACAGTGACTTGTGAATGGTGATTATTTCTTTGTCTAAGTGTGAAAGGCCTGAGCCCCTTTTGAGAAAGGTTTTCTTCTCTGAAGCCTTTGTGCCTCGAGAAATGGTTTTCCTCTTTTTAACAGAAGCATACAATTTTCAAGAACCTGGAAACAAGGAAAAACGGGGCCTGTCTTTTAAGAGGAAGTTACAGTTTTGGCTGATGCCTGAGCTGTTCGTGTTACTGATAAAGGAGTTGGGTTAAGCTGCACACCTGCAAAGCGTATGAGAGGAAAGGCAGTGGACTCATTTTGCAGTCCTCTTAAGCCTCTAGGTTAGGGAATTGTTTCAAATCAGAACATTCTATTGATTTCTTTTTAATACCTTCAGCTAACCAAACTCACAGCCTTTCTCAGTAGCGTTTCAAACCTTAAAAGGATCAGAAACACAAGCAGATGAATTCTGCATGTCGTGACCGAAGACTACGAAAGCTTACAAAGTGATTTTTAAACGTGACTGAAATTCTAATAGTTCAGGAGGTAAGTTACCCTGAACTGCATTACGCTCCTTACTCACCAGGACTGGTTAAAGTCACAGGTGGAGATCATTAGAAAATGAGAAACAGGCATTAATTTTTAAAATGTTGCTTCATCCCCGACATCTTTGTGATCAATATTTGAGCACTTCTTTTAACTAACCAGGCAGTAATTCGAGAGGCATGCAGAAAACCTATTAGCTTCCCTAAAGTGAGCAAATTCGGCTCACTTTTGCTGCCGTGTAATGCCTTTTAATGTCTATTTAGACCGCTGTAACTGAGAAGAAATTTGACCCATCTCCATCTACCCAGTCATTGATTCTGTTAGATCTAGCCATACTTTAGAATTACTGCTGAAGTAATCCAAACCACCCATTAAACATGACTTTTAGAACAAAACTGTATTATTCACCACTTTTCACAGTGATGGAGGAAAAAGGTGCATAGAAGGCCCCCTGCCCTGTCTCTTAGTTCTCTGCCACATTCACAAAACCAGAAAACAAGGCGTTGCTAAAAACTGTCTGCGACAAGGATTGAATATCTGTTTATTTTCACAAACCCTATCCCAGCCTGACTGACTTTGCAGGAATTTGGCAAAGAAGATAAGGCCTACTTAGCCTTCAGTATTGGGATTATGTACAAGTCTCCAACTCCTTACCATTTCTGTTGCACTGAGATAGAAACTTCTTAAATGGATTACCCCCTTTTAAAGCGTGTTAGTCTGGGTACCCCAAAATTAGCACTATTAGTTTGTAATTGTTTCTAAAAAACGTAAATGTGTTGTTCCCTGTTGAAAGGAGGAACAGAACTAAGCAATTAGGCAACCTTGTCTAATTTTATCACTTAGCTAGTGAAGGGAACAAGACAGGATTGTAAATGTGACCAAAAATGAATGTGGTTGTAGCAAGAATCAGGACTTCAATGGTTTCATGCCTGACATTAGCAGAACATTGGCCTTTGTGGTAGAACTGGCTACAACAAACTGCTGGTGACAGAAATTACCTTTCATGTGCCCTGAACTTTCTCCATCCACCAGGTGCAGGCCTGTCTTCAACGATCCGTGCTCAGAAACCTTGCAAATTTTCGAGAGAACTGCTCTCAAATCTAAGAGGACTCTAAAAAAAGTCCCCAGTATTCTCCTTTCTTCTAACGGTCCCTCATCTCTCAACAATTTGTCTGCTTACTGTTCAGCTGCATGAACCTGGGATAAATCAGTTCCTTGTCCCGTGATCCAAAATAACTCCTGCACTCTTTCCTTTCTACTTGGACATCCATATTGAAGTCTCTGAGTTGATTGAGCTCTCAGCTTGTCTGCCTTTCTGGCTTCTGGCTGGACCCCTCTGCTGAATCTGAGCTGGTGACCCATTCAATCCCATTGCTGCTCGCTTCCTTGTTCCTGCATCTACTGCCATGGATCAGTGCCCCTGCTCCCTGGAAATGCCAGTCACTGGACTTGGCCTTTCCTGAGCAGTGCTCTCTCAATCACTTCTGCACTCTCAGGTCTCTGTGGTGTTAGAACTCTTTTGTATTCGTCACCTCCTCTCCTTTAGGACTATGGATCATCTGCTGCTTAATCCCATTGCTCATCCTTCCTTTGTCTTCCAAAGACATTTCTTCCAGTTGTAGTTCCAGACATTATTTCTTCCGGTCCCAAGACTGTTGATCCTGTGTTATGTCCTTCTTTTTTACCTTGAACTTCTCTTAGCCCGTTCTCTCGTTGCTGTGTCTGCTGTGCTCTTGTGCAGAGACTCTGTGTGGTCGGGCAGTTTGTGTCCAGCTGCAGCTCGTCTTCACAACTGCATCCCTTCCTGTTCTCACCTTGTAGTTTACCAGGAGTTTTTGCTCTTTGGAGTCCCAGTCCTAGCTCATGGCCTAGCCACCTCCTGCATGACAGGCTCCATAGGAGCAGCTGTCCTCAACCTGTTAGTGAGCGCTTGGCTACAAAACCCGCGCTTCATCTTCATCTCCTTAGTCTGTCAGACTGGCACCTTCAGCCGTGCATTATTATGGGGAGAAGGAGTCTAGTCCTGATTTATGCAAACTTGTGTCACTTGTGTTTGGCCAGAACATCACTCAAATGTCTCAGCCCTTACCGCTGCACTCCCTACATCACAGATGAGCCACATTTTTAAGGCTTGCTGTTTACAAGCTGTCACTTCTCACTGTCTATCAAAGAGCTGCCTCCTGACTCTAATGATGACAGCCTGCAAGACCTTCTTGTTAGATTTCCAAATAAACCAGCCTTCCTCAAATGCATGCCATGTGTTCCAGGCTGCTCCTACCCGCTTTTAGGACCTGTTACACATGCACCTCCTGTTTTCTGTGCAGGAACATAGAGGAAAAAAAGAAAAGCACAAACTTTTTTTCTAGTTTCACGTCAGTTTGTAGAAGATGAAGCCTGTAAACTCACAAATCAAACAGTTGCAAGTGGAGGATTGAGTCCTGCCATGGACCAAATCAAAATTTGGAGCAGAAACTTGGGGGTTCAGGAAATTTTTCTGACTTTTCCTTGGCAGAAGAAAAACTCTGCTGTGAGCACTGAAACGTCTCTATCAAGGAGTTCTTTCTGAGTGCTTGAAGCATCGTATGATGCATGAGGCAGCGTGTGACACCTCTGCCCTCTATGGGTCTGGAGTGGCACATTTTGTGTGTACAACAAGACCTGAACACTACAACTCTACCTACAGCCTGAACTCTACAACTATTATATAACAAAGGAAAACTCTCCCTCCAGCCAGTGTAAACATCAAGATCTCAATTAGGTCCTTGGCCCTGGTGATGCAGATGCCTGCAGGATTATGTCTCTCAGAAACAAGAGGAGTGGTCTCTGTAGGGATGCGAAAAATACTCTTCAGGCTTATATAAAATCACATTTGAAAAAATAAGATCTTGGCAAGGCATTTTGGGACTGTGTAGGTGGCTGGCATAGCCCTGAAAAAGTGTGAGGTACTGTGAATAGCAGAGAGCAGTTCTGCAGCCCAGTGTTGTCTTGTTTTACTTGTTGGTGAAGTGTCTAAATACCAACAAATACATACTTCTGAGTCCGCATAGGGGCAGCAGATGGTGTGTACATCGCTATGGTAATGAGTCCTGGCTTGTTTCCTGTCACAGGAATGTACCAGTTCCCAAGGGGAAGATGGCCACAGAGCCATTCCCTGCACCACTGTGTGTTCCCTGTACCTTTCATCCCACTACCAAAGTCGAGCAGACCTTTCGATTTAGCAGCGTTGTGATCTCTGCACGCACTGTGTCATCGTAGGCAGACACTTAAGGCACCATTATTAGAGCAGCATCAAATGATGACATTAAAGAACTGCACCACGGAGAGAAGAGGAGGAAATACATCTTTGGCTGACTGGCAAAGACTTTCAAAGGTGATTAGTAATTAACAGCTTAGCGAGAAATTTGCCTTGTTTACTTCAATCATGATCCCACAAGTAGCGTGCCGTAGAGATCCCAGTATCTGCATCTCTTGTGTGCTGTACCTGTATCTTTTTTCCTGACACCAAGCTGCAAACAGCTGTTATAATTCTGCTCAGTCGATAACTCAGTCTCAGTACTTGTCTGAGGTTGTCCAGTTTCAGCTCCTGCAGTATCCTCCCACTGCAAATAGGTGCCTTTGCTTCTTGCATCAGCATTAGCTGCATACAAGGCCATATTTAAGCATAATAAAAAGAGTGGAGAAAAGGGTCTGTTTGGGTAAAGCTGAGGAAGTACTGTATTTCTTTAAAATTTCAAGCCTCCGCTGGTATAATCAAAATGCACTGGGTGTCAAGCTCCAGGAGGCAAAGTCAGAACAGGCAGAAGTCAGTGATGGATCACGCTCACGGTGTCACCTCGGTTCATCTTTCTCCAGTTCAGGTGCTGTGGAGTCTCCAACTACACGGACTGGTTCGAAGTGTACAACACGACCCGGGTGCCAGACTCCTGCTGCTTAGAATTCAGTGAGAACTGTGGGCTCCATTCCCCAGGGACCTGGTGGAAAGCGGTGAGTAGCTCTGCAGCACATGGCAGCAGCTGCCTTGCAGCCCAGCTGAAGGGCAGGCAGGTAGTCATTTGCAGGGCTGTGCACCTCATTCATCTACCCTAATCCACCTTCCATCAGGTGCTTTAAGAAGGCTCCTGTTGAGCTGTGGCCTTTGACCTCCAATGAAATCTCCTATTTAGTTGTTTTTATGAGCTGGTTTCCTTTCAGTAGGCTCTGAGCTGTTGTTTCTCATTGCAGACAGGTCCATTCCAACACTGATCTGCAGCTCAGACTAGTGACACCTAGGTAGGAAATGACAGGAATGTCCTTTTTAGTGTCCCACCTGCTGGAGTCAGGTAGCGATAAAGGCAAATGCTTCATGCACACGCAGGCCCTGGAGTAGCAGCTGGAGCTTATCACTGCCCAGACAGTCCTGAGGCAAGAGGACTGTGTGAGCCTGGAGCACTCTTCTCCCACCAGGAACTCTCGTTCAGGGGCTTCCTCTGCACAGTAGGAGAGTGGGAACTGTTCTGCTGAGTTGCCAGCAGCATTTTTTTTCATTGAGTTTCTGCACTTGCCTGTAATCAAATTCAAAACTCCATGGGATAATTTCCCTACAATGGCCTCAGCAAGATCTTTCTGGAACAGATAGTCAGAGCCTAAATATGTCTCTGAAATTAGCTCAGCAATTCTTTGTGCTAATTACAGGTAGTGCAATTACACAGGAGGGGTGTGGAGTAAGGCCATCTGATGAAGTGGAATTATAAATAAGTTTTGCTGGTTCTAATGGTTTGTGAAGACAATGAGTAAAAAGCTCTCTTGGCCACTTTCTAGTGAGATTTCGTATGCATGGATTGGCACTTGCAGAGGCTGAGTTCACATCAAACACAGCTTCCTTACACTTCTCAAGTAGCTCAAGGTCGTTTTTTAAATTTAAGGGCTGAAAAGTTCTTCTTCTGTTTTATTCAGTTTAGCAAGAAAATCAGTGCAGGTTAACACCCTGGCTTCTGGTGGGCATTAAGAGTTTTTCCTTTATACATATGTAAAAGCCACTAACTGAAGGCTGAATCATTCTTGGCCATGAACGTTTACAAGACAGGGGGGCACTGTTTTTGCACAAGGTTGTCTTACAGACATTGTTATCTAAAGAAAGGTTTCACTTGGGCCAATTCCACCCTCTCCAAAACGGGACCAGTAAAACAGGGCTACAGCTACTGCAGAATTTAAGGCAGGGAGAAAATAATGGAGGAGTGCCCATAGTGCAATTTGAAATGATGGAGAATGGTACAAAATGGGCCCATGTGCAGCAGGAGCTGCTACTGAGCCACTCCCACTGGGACTTTTGGGTTTCCTGTGTATGTATGTATTAGAAGAAGTATTTATTTCCCTGGAATGTGGAGAAAATGAAAGCCTCATTCTAAGGTTCTAACTGTTTCTGGCTGGGTTTTAGAAGGCAAAGAGGACCCAAACCCAGTGCTTGTTTATTTGTTGTAGTTTAACCACAGTTGGCAACTAAGCCCGACACAGCTGCCTGCTCACTTTCCCACCAGTGGGATCAAAGGGAGAAGCAGAAGAGTAAAAGTGAGAAAAGAGTGGGTTGAGATAAAGACAGTTCAGTAGGGAAAGCAAAAACCATGTTCTGTGTAACCCCTGCTCAACAGTAACAAAAACATCTCCAGATTATCAACCCTGTGTTCAGCACAAATCCAAAACACAGCCCCATAGCCACCACTGTGAAGAAAATTAACTCTACCCCAGCCAAAACCAGCACAGTATTTTTAGTTACTGGCCCAGTTTATCAGGAGCAGTGCTCATGCAGCATTTTGGAAGTGCACTTTTTTGTGTCACTAGGATTAGTACTCCATGTCCAAGCTTCAACCCAAAAATACACTGCAGTTGCTCCAGCACTGAAGTGAAAATGCAGGCTGCCTAGCAGTTAGGTCAGATCCATTTTTTCTCTGGCTGTGTATTCCCAGGAGAGTAGACCTGTGTATTTATGGCTAATACAATATTCTTGTTTTGTTGTTTTTTTTTTTTTAGCCTTGCTATGAAACTGTGAAAATATGGCTCCAGGAAAACTTACTGGCAGTGGGAATCTTTGGATTGTGCACAGCTATGGTGCAGGTACAGTTTAATAGCAATTTTCAAATCGTAACTAATTGTAACTAAGTAACCATGGATTCAGATGGACTCTGCTCAAGGAGGTTTTAATAGTTTTGCATGATGGGAGAGGAAAATTCTGCAAGATTTAAGTACTTTGTGTTTTACTTCAGTTAAAATATTGTGTACAAGGCACAGAACTAGGAATACTGCACAGTGTTTTATGATGCACTGCAAAGAGCTGGCACTTTATCAAGTGGTTTATCTAAGGATGGAACTGGACTTGGGAGGGAAGACTGGACTCCAGACACTTAGGGTAGGATGAACTGCCTTCAGGGTACCTGTGTTTGTCCAGTTATTCTCCAGAGAGGACTTAGGCCGAATATCCAACTTCAACATAGTCTAGAGGTAGCTTAAGTCTTCAGCCTCATCCCTCAGGCCCAGGGTAAGTTACAAATCGGGATGTGGTCCCCATTAGTCAACCTTGCCAATAAACCCATGCTCCTTTGTTATTACTGGCAGGGAAACTTAGTAGGTGAGATTGGCCTAGACTTGCCTATCAGGCTTTTGAGTTGCAGTTCTTTCCAGTGTGACTTTGGTCAGAGAAGACTCTGTTGTCCATCTCTTTGTCTCTTACGTGCCTGTGCCTTTAATCCAGCCTGCTGTGGTTGTGCCGTAATGGCACAACCTGAGGAGACACAGGTGAAAGCTGTGCTGGAGCTCAGGCTGGCTCAAAGTCCCTTTCCTAAATTCAGTGAAGATCCAGCTTTAGTTTCCAGCTCCCCCTCTCTCACACTCAACATGCGAGCACAAAGGATGGCATTGCTAAGCTAATTAACACCGTAACTGCAGATTAACCCGTGGTTGGTTGGTTTGGTTGGGGTTTCTTTAATTTTGCCTGGTATGCCACTAGCAGCAGCAAGAGAGAGCCTGGGATCAGTATTCTACTCACAGTCCCACTAATGACAGATTAGGCAGAATGGCACATATCTAACTCTCTCATATGTCATGTATTGGCTGCAGCTTATTAATGCAAATGCCTGACGCCTCGCAGGCCCAAATTCAGTAGAGTTTTGGGGTTTGTTCCAGTATAGTAAGCAGATATGCCTGGGGAAAAAAGCACAAGATCATATGGTAGACAGACAGTTTATGACTGTTGTTAGTAGATTACCATAATTTAAAAAAAAAACCCAAACCAGCTTTTCAGCATCCATTCAGCATTTAGGGTATCTTTAAAGGATACACTAAAACCCCCCAGCAGCCCATGTCAGTGTCCTTCTCACAAATATCCTAAATCAGTTCTAAGACAATACTGTCTTTCTGACAGAAAAACATCGCTGGTTTGCATGGGAGAGAACACTTCAGACAATTGAAAAAAGCAAATTCATGTTCCTAGTAAATGCTGTGCAATGCAGGGAAAGCACCTCAGAACACAACAGATTTTCAGTCTGTCTTCCAGCTGCCTGGTGTGATTGAATCTACCTGCTGACAGAAGTTTCTGTGCCCTGTCACCTGAAATGAGCTGGGCTCCCTGTGTTGCTGCCGTTTCAGTGTTGTTCTGGCCCCGAGCATGTGACAGTTTTTCATGTTAAGAATCTTATGGGATCATACAGTGACATAACTTGAAGGTCATGCAGCACATGTGACACAAGAATCTTCCTCGGTCGTGCATGCTTCAAATTATAACCCAAATTCAGCCACCACTGTTTTGTTACGTAGCTGTCCCCGAGGGTGTTCCTTTGCCAGGAAGCAGAAGGCAGTGTTCAGGGATACTTCCAAAAGGCCAGTGCTTGCTATAAACAACTCACCAAAACCCAATGATCTGATTTCACTGTGGAAGAGTGAGACTTGAGGAAGATTAATAATTTTATAACCATTCTTTTCTTCATAAATATAGTAGTGTGTGTGTGTATTCATATATTCCTTCAAAGTACTCATTAACAGGAACTATTACTCATGTAAAGACTAAATTTGAAGCGGTCAAATTAAGTGCTTAAAACAGAATTCATACCCTAAAATTTTCTACCTGGCAGACCTTTATTTCAGTGACAAACAACTCTTACAGTGGTGTTGCAAAGGGAAAGTTAACAGGCACTTAGTGCATTCATATAAGTACTTCCTCTGGAAGGAAAATAAGACTCTCTCCCCCACCCCTTTTGATGAAGTAATCTACCAGAGGCAGCACAACAGGTCAGTGCTTGGCTGGGAGAAGAACCCCCACCTCCCTGCTGCTTCTCTTGAATAGGCTGAGTAGAAAAACACATCCATTGTTGATGAGGCATTGATGGCCATGATTAATGCATGTTCAGTCTCCAGTGATTCCCCCACAGGGACCTGTGCACACACAGACTTGGAAAAGCAAAGTACAGTCAAGTAAACCACAGCACCCGTAGGGCCAGGGATGAACCCAGTGTCTTTCAAAACAACAGCTACAGGGATGCCCACACAGCCCACACAGCTGTGGATTGCTGCTATGAAATATTTTCAAGCAAAAGACATCCAATTTTTTTTCAATATACTTCTTCCCAGTATCTGGTGGCTGCTCTTGATGTAGAAATCAGCTCTCCGCTGGTCTCACTGTTTGTTCTGTAAGTCAGCAGTACAGATAAGGACAAAAGGCAGACAGACACTAGGAACAGAACAAGAACATGAATGGGCAGGAAAAGCAGTATGTGATATGGCCTCCTGTGTGGGAACAAAACTAGTGTCATGCTTTTCTCTTTTCTTGTTGTTTCAACAAATAGGAGTTTTTTTACTTACTGAAAAACGATTGTTTGTTGTTTTTTTTCTCTTAGATTCTCGGACTCACCTTTGCAATGACCATGTATTGTCAGGTAGTCAAGGCAGACACCTACTGTGCATAGATACCATTCCCAATCTTTCTGCTTCTCCTCCAAAGGACACAGGAGAAATCTCCTTCATGCTCATTCATCTGACCTTTTTTTTCCCCCCCTTTGTACTATAAACTGTGTATAATGCTATCTTTCTGAAGATTTTGTGAATCACCCCACTTTACTGAAGGAGGAAGAAGAGAAAAAGTCAGTACTTGAACTGGCACAGGTAAGAAGCAGCCTTGTGTTTAAGCAGCGGAAAACCTCCAAAGAGCAATGGTTCCTTTTCCAGGGCCCGTGGCAAGGCAAGAGAGGCTGCTTAGGAGGGGCTGGCTGCAAACCCACGATAGGAAAAGATGGCACTGAGGCAACCTCTGCAAAAGCTGCCGGGCTGCCTGCCCGCATTTCCCGGTCTGGAAGAGAGGACGCAGAGAATAAATGTTCTTCAGCAAGAAGGTACAGAGTAGCTAGCACTGAATGCAATTGTGATTTTACTACAGTTTGCACACAGCTAAAATGTCAAGATCAAGCAGCCCTGCCTCCAAGTGTCTCAAGATGGTTTTGTAGCCAGGAGAGGATCATCTTCAGAAATACGTTGTTTTAAAGGAGTATTTTTAATCTCATGTGCCGCAAAGTCAGGCTTTTAATCAGAATCTGTGCAGCGAGATCCTGGCTGTTAATGGAAAACAGTGTTGGACGTTGCCTCACTTCCTAATTGCCAGTGGCATATAGATGGTTGACTGCATATGTTATATATATTACATTCATAAACATACTTTTCTGAAAGGAGGTGAAAATACCCAGCATCTAACCTCAGAAAGAGGAAACCTTTCTATCCTATTTTACATTCCAACTGAAATAACCGAGTATTATTTCTTGTACAAGGCACTATCACTTATACCTCTGGGAAACAAGTAATTACTTTCAGCTGTATCTTCATTTCAGTAAACAACTTGTGAGTGGGCTCTCTCTGTCAGTCTACTATGGTTTTATTTTTTATCATCCCTGCTTCAAGTTAGTCTGCCAAAAAATATCACTCATTTCCACACTTGAAAATGTGTACAAAGCTGTCAGCTGTTCCTTCCCTGAATGTCACCATTTCATTAATTTACTTTGGGATAACATCGTCTGCAGGTATGATAGAGTTTGCCTTGCTGAGGAAAAATCTTTTGCACATTGCTTATTTTTCTGAGAGTTATTAAGACTTCAGATGCTTTTATGCTTAGCTTTTTTTTTTCCTCCCAGCTGCACACTGACAACAGCCAAGACACATCAGTCTCTGTTAGAACTGGAGTCACTTCTCAGTGCTCTTTTTCAGATGCATTTTCCTTCACCTAGCTGCTGGCTAGAATATAATCCGCTTAGCCTGGAATATCACAGAATCACAGAAATATGCAGAAATCAAAACCGTAACTTTGCTTAGCCGGGGAACAGCCACTAATTGATAACTGAAGTAATTTCTGTAGTACCCTCCTACACACATCTTCTGGTGATGGGTTTAAGAATCAGATGTATCCTGTTGTTCAAACAAGTCATTCCCTGCCAGCAAACAGCTCCAGGTAGTGCACATGTGACAGAGAGAAGCTGAAGCACCCCAGGGAAAGGCCACAGCAGGGAACAGGCAAACAGAGCACTGCAGATGGCCTGCTCCCTTCAGCTAGCCTTGGAGGAGCTCTCAGCCACTGACACTTGGAGCAGAGAGAGGCCCATGGAGCCCTGTTTTCCCAGGAAGCTCAGTGCAGCCATTCCTGCAGACTGGAAGCACGCGTCGAGCTCATACAGACAGCAGCAGGTCCCAGCTACAAGTGACATTTTGCGCGCTTTGATTTAAAGGCGATTTCCAGCATAAAGCTGGACTTGCCAACCCACAGCCCATTGAACAATCTCCTTTCCACCCATAGCTAACCCTTTTCTGGACCTGCATTATTTGACAGATTCACTCTCACTCCTTAAGTTTGGGATTTTTTTGTCTCTTCGCTGATTTCCTGCAGTCTTCTCACTCTCAGGCCTGAGCTACTCCATATTTTCTGGGGAATTGCTTAGGACAGTCTGGTGTTTAAAAGAGCAAGTATCTTCTTAAATCATATCCCCCTGGGGAATTTAGCTGTGCAGGCTAAGGTAAAAGTAATGTATTACTCGGGTGCATTTTATGTGGCTTCCCAATCCCTATCACAGCAGCCTCCCCACCACTAAAGGATTTTGTTTATGCAAACAAACCCTGAAGAGTGTCAACCAAGCTGAGCAAGTAGCCCACACACAGGTGCCCTGTACTCCAAGCAAGAGGCTCACTCATGGTGCTGCAATCACCACAGTCTCCATGCTCTCTGCTTCTCGAGCCCAGGCTGACCTGCAGACTGTCCTGCTCTGCAAAAGGTAGTGTAAATTTGTTCCTTCCCCCTCTCTCCGTTCTTTTCTTAACCTGCACAGACACAATTCCAGGTTAGCCCTACCATTAGTTCTTGCCGTGGTTTATAGTTTGTACACAGGGGTGCTTCTGCTGACAACTCAGAGTTTCTACTGCTGAAAAGCAGCATGACAGAGTGATGAATACATTCATAAAACATTGATTTTTTTTTTTTTTGAGACAGATAAAAGGTAGACAAGTCTATTTGTAGTGATCCCTGCCATTAAAAATTAACACGGAGACAGCAGGCTGATGATGGTTCAGTTGATAGGAGCAAACCATTGTGCAGAACTCCCACAGAGAGCAACTCTCATCAATTTGCTTGATGGTGGTGTAGGGAAAAGAGAGATCACAAACCCCTCTGCTGTGAGTCTCAAAGTACTATGTGCTGAGCAGTGTTAAAGAACACTGCTAGACTTCAGCTAAAGCTTCAGTGGAAACAAAATATGAGAAGCAGACTGGAGACAAGTCACATAGTGTGGTTTCCTCTAATAATTTCTCACAGTTTGGGTGTCTTTACAAGATAAACTGCCTTGGTTTTCAAAAAAACAAATATCTAAAGGGAGTATAAGCAACACCCATTTCGTAAATCCCAGTCACTGCAACAAAAAACATACAGTTAGGGGAAAAAAACCAAAACAAAGCAAAAACCACAAACAAACAAAAAAAAACCCAAGCAGACAAACAAAAAAACCCCAGATCACATATTGCTGCTCGTAATTATTTTTTAAATACTATCCTTCCACTACCAACTGCGATGCTACTGCAACTTGTTCCTAATTTGACCTGGACTGTTTTGTATATTTGCTGTTATTAACTCTCTCCACACAGACCAAACCGATGTTACGGTGCTTGCGGCGTTACCAGCACAATCCGATTTCAAACCTCTCAACACACTGCATGCAACAAGCCTCAGACTTACCATATTTCCTTAAGAGCATTGCATCCTTTCTCTGCTGCCAAGGTCAGAAGATTTTGTGATGTGTAACAGCGACAATTTTTTTTAAAAAATCACAACAAAACAAAAAAAAAAAGACAGTTCCATTTTACACATAAAGCTTCACATTAAACTGGTTAATTATATATAAGTAACCTGTAGAACATAATATCCATTTGAAAGGCTGCTGCTATTGAATGTAGGCAGAGCAACACAGAAGTGATTCCAATTGCTTCTATTAGTGTCTTGTCACTTTTAGTAAAGTCTTTTATATTATTTTGACTTCTTATCTTTAAACATGAAGGAGGACTCAATACATTTAAATTAAAGACAGAACCAAAGGCAATAAAGGAGCACTCTTAATTTATGCTCATTTCTGTTTCTGCTTAATAACAAGATACGAAGGCACAGGGCATATGGCTGAACCTGCTGAATTCAGCAGCATCAGGATTTAGCTTTTTAGATTCAGTCCAATATACTTTCGGCTTTTCATTTTCACAATTATTTTAAAAAAACCCAAAACCGTATATTGAATAGAATATGGTTTATTTTCCTGTACTGTCACTAGCAGCCAAAGCTTATTACTTGTACAGCAGAATTACTCAGCTTCTCATCATACAGTGCACACTCACTGAAATTCACTCCAGCTTCCGTTCTACGAATAGTTCTTTGGTCTTCCCCCTCAAATCAAACAAACTCATAAAGGTTTATTCTTCCATTTAATAATTAGCATTTAAATGCAGCATTGTTGGTTTTATAATATAGAGAAGAAGGAAATGCACAAAAGCTGTAAAAATACTCTGTCCTGCATCAGCAATAGGGCTGCAATGGGAGTCCACCCAAACCCTCACTTCTCACAAACCAACAAGAACTGGTCACTCTGAGCACACGTGGCTCTGGGCTGCCTCCTGCACCTTCCCAGGGTGGGACAGGAGGGTGTCAGCATGGACAAAGTCACAGCCTTTCATTTACCCCTTGGCTTCAGTGTTGTGCTGTAAACGTGGCACCAAAGGTAAGCAACAGAAACCAGCAGTTGATTGTGGCATTTATTTTAAACCCAGGCTCTTTCTTTACTCTTTATTTAACTTATCTGCAGGAATTTGCTAAGTGTGAATGATCTTCGTAGATACTGAGTTAGACAGTTAGAAAACACGTTGGGACTTGCCCTGGGAAACCTTGTTTGGATTCCATTGTGAATTCTCCTCCCTTGTCACTGGTACCTTACCACAGTGGGCAGGTCTCCTCGGTTCTTTGGATTTTGTTGCTGCAATTACAATGGTACATTTTTGTGCATTCATATAAAGAACAAAATTTAAAATATACGTTTTATTTTTTAAAAGTTATTAAATATTCTTTAAAGTTTACAACAGAATGTCTTTTGTATTCTTTATAAGCAACTGCACTACAAGCTAAACTGATTCTATGCAGACCCAAAGATGTGTGTGTGTGCAAGTGCACACACACTCGTTGTATGCAATTTAACAAAACCCCACAGTGTTCTACTTCTTTGTCATTTCTCATTACCTTTGATTTGACCTATCCTTCCTTATGGATTTGTTTTTATTATTATTATTGAAGTGCTTACCCATTCCCAGGTAAATTTACACCCCTCTTTCCTCTTAAGGGCAACCTGAAATTATGTGGTAGTCAATAACAATTCAGAAACTACTGGGAGATCAGGTTTAGTGTTAAAAAAATACTCAGACCCAAACCTAATTATTTTCTGTTTACAACTTGCTTGTTACTGTTAACTTTGAAACAAAAGGACGTCTCTTTTTCTGAGGTAGTTGCTCACATTCTGAAATTACATAGAAAAACTTTGAAAATTAACACCAGAATGTGTAGACATGGAACAACTAGGAACTTGTAGTGTGTCAGATGAGAGGAATGTCTGGTTAGCCAGCTATGTTATCTGCAGTCATGCCTTCTTTAATACAATTTGTTGTACCCTACAGGTCAAACAGCTTTGCGAGTGAAATTGCCTCTAAACGGTGCATTCTGAACAACAGCACAGGTGTGCCACTGAAAGTGTAGTGGGAGAAGTAGAGACCCAGAGGTTTTAGAGGTTGTTGCAGGAAGCATCCGAAGGGATAACCCACACCTTTGGTGGAAGTTTCTTTCAGCTCCCTCACTTAAGTAGAGATGTTTACATTACTCGAATTGTCTTCATCCCGTTAAGTGCACCACTAGATGGTCTCATTAACCACATCTATCTTTAATCCCTTTCTGACTTGGTGAAACTTTACATTTAAATCTTGCAGTGTAGCAGTGAATTTCACAATTTCTTCAAGTTGCATTTAAAAGAATCCTCCTTACATGGATTTTAACATGTTGCCTTTCAATTTCGTTTACTCATCGTTGGTTCTATACTTCAGGAACCATAACGATGCTTACAGAAATAGATGGGCTCAGAGCAGCAGTATTACCTTTACAGCTTAATTGGCCTTTCCACTAAAGCTTAACCCTGGGTACTTGAGTACTGTATTGATTTTCAAGATCCCATTGTATCACAACAAAACACCCAGCACACCTTCTCCCAGCAGCTATCCCAGCTGTCTTTGCTTTTGAACTACATGTTGGCATGGACAGAGCTGTTCCTACTTTAATCAACAACTAGACGAGTATTTCACCCGGCATCCAGTTATTTTTCCAAAGTACACTTAACACAACCTGGAAATACCAGGCCTATCTGATTATTCTGGCTGTGTAATACAAAGTACTTTCTGTCTGTGTGGTGATAATTTTCAAAGAGACTTAAGGGCAGCCTATGAAGCTTCATCCAAAGTTTTGTCTTGACACATCAAAAGTGCAAAACACGGAGCCCTACGTTTCTTATCTTACCATGTTAAAAGCCCCAAATGACTGAGGAATCTGCCATTAACAACTCATCTGGCAAATGCCATTTGAAAGGCTGTTTTTCTGAAATCCCGTTAGTTGCCTGTGGTAGGTCACTTTACCCTAGGCCTTGCTCCCTTGTCTCCCCCTGCAGTAAACTCTTTTCTCCTGGAAATACTGTATGTTCACTAGAAATCCTGGGGTTTGTTGGCCTGCACGAACAGCTCAGTTTACATTCCTCCCTCCAACAGCCACAAAATGTTCACTACCAAATCTACTCCAGTGCGTGTAAGCTAAACAGAAGTCCTATGTCTTAGGATGAGGGTTTTTAATGAAGAAATGGCTGATCAGTCGAACTGATTTCTCAAACAAGTCTCTGGTATCTTTTAGGCAGAAATTATTTAGGCAGAGCAGAATATTTTGTTACTACAGAATTGCTTAACAGAGACTTCCCTGTACTTGCAATTAAAGAGTAAGTTGAAAGGATGGGATAATTATCCACGATAAACTTCCCTTTATATTCCCACGGCACTGCTATTATAGTTCAAATCGCAGGCAACAAAATAAAACATATAACTGTATATAGTTAAATATATAGAAAACAAACATCAACAAAAGCAATGTACAGCATTAAAAAACCCCAGCTGTTAATACGTACTGCTTATGTGTCCATGTCTCATATGGACAGTGACAAGAGTCTCAGGTGTGAAGCATTCATCCTGAAGATTAACTAAAAAGTACTGGAGAAATACAGGGATTTCAGGAACTGCTTTCTCAAAGCCTGTTCAGAAGCACCTCATCATCTCCCTCCTCCACAAATGCCTTTCTTTGGCCCTAAAGCTTAAGTCCATCACTGCTCCAGCCCTTCCGCCTTTACCATTTAAATCTTCTGTTCTGCACACAAAAATACTTGGCCAGTCACAGTCCCAGTCTGTCAAATGTGGAGGGGGTTCAGTTTTTTGTGTTGTATAAATTTATTCTGTGGCTTTACAGAATTCAGGTTGGATACTGAGTTAGGAGACCACAGTCTCTACAGAACAGAGTAGAGTAAGTGCTGTGACCGAGTAATTCATGCAGCCTGGTTCTGGACCTGAGTAGTGACTGAATCTGAGTTGCTCTTAATGTCCTCAGTTCCTTGATGCAAGCCTGCAAATTGCTAGACAAACACTGTTATCAAGCAGAACTGTCACTAGCTGTTTAGTATTCTCCAGACAGACTAATGCTGCAGGGATTCTTTTTCCATTTTTTTTAACCCAGTTTACCTTGGAAACTTGTTCAGTGTTATTGTATCAGCCACAGATGCAATTAACAGATTCTGATATTATATCCCAGCTTGAATAATAAGCACCCAGAATACTGAGGTAAAAAAATGCCTCATCTTAGAAATGATGCCTTTGTTGTTCCTTTGAAATGCTCACCTGCACCCGCACACTTCTGAGGGGACTGGGGCAGCATATGCATCCCCCCAGTTTGTACTGTGGCAGCCCAACTGCCCAAGGTAACTTCTATNCCAAAAAAAAAAAAAAAAAAGAAGTAAAAGTGTGTTTGTGTAATTCTCAGATCTCTCATTTCTCCAGGAATAAACCCCCTCCCTCCCTTAAGGGAGTTAGAGCTGTTCACAAACTCAATTAGGATGAAGCATTTGCAAATACTCCAGGAAAAGAGCACTCCTGCATGGTGCTGATTCCAATGCTTTTTTAGAACCCCACCTCTCCCTCTAATCCAATACCAGGTCTCTTATCATAGCCAAAGTTGCCAAAAGCTTTGTTATAATCTCAGAACACCACACAGCCTCCCTCTCTCCCTCCCTCCCCACCAATGGCCCCGTTTGAATTTCCTTTGAAAGCCATGCTGGCATTAGTTGAATGGGGAGGCTGGATGGAAGTCAAAGTCAGGCTCTTTGGGTAGATTCTTGGTGTTGGAAGCTCAGCTGCAGGAACTGGACACAGAAGTGTTAGAAATAGGAATATTTCCCCCTAGAAGCCAGAGGTGCTTTGACTGTTCTGGTGAGCAGCTAAGTTATGGCTACTTGGTCTCTCAAGGGCAGAGTTGCCTCCAAACCTGATGATTGAAAACACTCCTACTTTTGGGGGAAGGACAGAAATTGTGAACTCAGACCTGTGCACAACAGAAGGAATTGTGGATTTGCAAATGCAAACACAAGAGAGTACATAGACTGAATTGATGTGTCATATAATTACTAACTCACTTTTCCTAAACAAAGTAACTCACCAGCTTGGAAGTACAGCTTGTTGTCATGGAACTTGCTTGATATTTGGTGCTAATAAAAATTGAAGTTTTAAATCTCCCTGTGAAGTCCGTGCATTGAAGTTCTTCCCTATTAAACACCTTCTTATTCCTGACTGTGCACCACAGCTGGTTACCCTGACACTAAACAATCTTATCAAAAGGTCCTTTGAAATAAGTGCTCACAGGTTTCAAAGAAGAATTATCACAGGAAAAACTGGCACAATTAAAAGCTTGCTGCAAATCACACTCTCTTGTTCCTGATGGAATCAAGAGTTAATGTACATTCAAAAAATCTATAGGCATGTGTTCTTCTCCAAACCAGAATATTCCAATGCAAGCACTCTTTGCTGTGGGAGGCACAGGACTCCAATTTATCCAAGTGTCTGCACCAGGAAAGGTGAGGAAGGTTAGGGAAAATAAAGATGACAGGTATGAAAAAAACATAAATGAAGATTAAGGGAGAAGGTTGGAAACGGACAGGAGAGCACCTGAGCAGACTGATTTTCCCCACTGTAAGGTACAAAGACAGAGCAGCATCCCATGACACATGTGGTGAGCCCATTCAGAACAGGCCCTGGGTCCTGTTCCAAGTGCTTTCCTGTGCTCTTCAGACTGCAATTCCATCTATTCCCCTCCCAGGTGCAGCAGGTTCACTGAGCTGCCGAAGGATACAGGAATACTCAGATCATGAACAGCTATAAGGGGTACAGACGCTGATTTCGCTCACATCCTCCAAATTTCAGTTCTTCCAGCCTTGCAGGAGATCAATCCAGGGAGCAGTGGTGTTGAATTTATATGTAATGTAAACATTACTGGAAAATGCTGAGGATGATGATCTGCAGGTCCTGAGGGAAGGGCTGCATGAAGTGGCTGAGCCACTGTCCATCATATTTGAGAAATCATGGCAGTGCAGTCAAGTTCCCACTGACTGGAGAAGGGGAAACATAACCCCCATTTTTGTAAAGGGAGAAGTGGGATACCTGGAGAAGTACAGGCCGATCAGTCTCACCTCACTGCTCAGCAGCATCATGGAGCAGATCCTCCTGGAAAATATGCTGAGGCACACGGAAATAAAGGATGTGATCAGAGACAGCCAACATGGCTTCACTAAGGGCAAATCATGCCTGACCAATCTGGCAGCCTTTTATGATGGGGTTATAGAGGTGGATAAGGGAGGAGTGACTGACATGACCTACCTGGACTTGCACAAAGCATTTGACTCTGCCCTGCACAACAGCCTTGTCTCTAAACTGGAGAGACATTGGTTTGATGGATGGACCTCTCAGTGGATAAGCAAGCAACTGGATGGTCCCTCTCAAAGTCCAAGAGGAGACCAGTGACGAGTGGTGCTCCATGGGGGTCCAGGAGGAGTGTTCAGACCGGCGCTGTTCAACATCTTTGTCAGTGACGTGGGCAGTGGGATCGAGTCACCCTCAGCAAGTCTGCGGATGACACCAAGCTGCGCGGCGCGGCCGACACGTGGGAGGGCAGGGATGCCATCCAGAGGGACCTGGACAGGCCCATGGGAACCTCAGGAAGTTCAACAAAGCCAAGCCCAATGTCCTGCACTGGAGTCAGGGAAATCCTGACAGGCTGGGCAAACACAAATACAAATACAGGACTGAGAGCAGCCCTGAGGAGAAGGACTTCAGTGCTGTTGACAAGAAGCTCGACGGGACCTAGCAGTGTGCTCTTGAATCCCAGAAAGAAAAGCAGTGCGAGACAGCTGATTCTCTCTCTACTCCACTCTAGTGAGATCCCACCTGCAGTACTGCATCCAGCTGTGGGGCTCCTGACATAAGAAGGACGTGGACCTGCTGGAGCGGGTCGAGAGGAGGCCACAAAGATGCTCAGAGGGCTGGAGCACTTCTCCTGTGAGGACAGGCTGAGAGAGTTGGGATTTTCAGGCTGGAGAAGAAACAGGTATTAGAAATAAATTCTTGNACTGTGAAGGTGGTGAGGCACTGGAACATGTTGCTCAGAGGAGTTAATGGATGCCCCATCCCTGGAAGG
>VZTA01018425.1:1129-21622 GCA_013398855.1 Mohoua ochrocephala | reverse complement strand
CAGGGATGGAGGAGATGGAGCAGAGGAAAAAAAGGATAAAAGGGGAAAAAGGGGAAAAAAGGGGGAAAAGGAAAAAAGGGGAAAAAAGGAAAAAAGGGGAAAAAAGGAAAAAAGGGGGAAAAGAGGAAAAAGGGGAAAAAGAGGGGGAAAAAGGGAAAGAAAGGGGGGAAAAGGGAAAAAAGGAAAATGAAGGAAAACTAGGTTTGCACCATAAATAAAGGAAAACAAAGGAAAACAAAGGAAAACAAAGGAAAACAAAGGAAAACAAAGGAAAACAAAGGAAAACCAGGAGTTTTGCACCATAAATAAAGGAAAATAAAGGAAAATCAGGAGGTTTGTCCCTGAAATAAAGGAAAATAAAGGAAAACCAGGAGGTTTACACCATTAACGAAGGGGAAAAAAACAGAAAACCAGGAGGTTTGCAGCTAAAATACTGGGGAAAAAAAGGAAAACCAGGAGGTTTGTACAGGAAAGAAAGGGCAAGAAAGGAAAACAAGGTTTGGCCCTGAAATAAAGGCAAAGGAATGGAATTAAAGGAAAAGCGGGAGGTTGGCGGAGCCGGAGGCTTTGCTTCCATCTCATTTTAAACTGGAAAATCACCTCCTGTCATCCAGGCTTCAGCAGAGGATTAGGAACTGTCCGGGATATAAAAGGAAAATAAAGGATGGAAGGTTTTATGACAGAAGAGAAATGAACAATAGCCAAAATCCATCTCCGAGGGAGACAGGGGGCCAATCCATGCTTTTTGCTGGATGTAATGTAATTTCTGCGGCGTTCTGGGCCTGATAAGCAGGGATGGAGCGCTCGCGTCGGGAAAATTCCCTGTGCTCAGGGAAGGCTCCTTTAAAGGGATGGGAAGGGAAGGAGAATGGAGATGAGATCGTGGCCTCCAGCGCTGAAAACTTCCCCGGGATCATTATCCGGAATGATCTCCTCCAATACAAAACCCACTGAGAGCCCATTAAAAATCCCGGATCCGGAGGCACAGCTCGTTAGCGCACGGGCACACACGGGAATGGCAAAGGAGCTGTTTGGAAAAGCCTCCAAATCCGAGTTCCTGCTGGCCCTGAGCTCCCCCAGCTCCAGCCCGGCCTCCCCTGGGAAGGGATTTGTTCCCCAAAGAACCAGGGATGCAGCTGCCTCTTGGATTAGGGCTTCACTTCCGAAGGGAATCTCTGAAGGGAAACACACCTGAAATTCCCAGGGAATGCATCCCAAATCCAGCTTTTCGGGACACAGAGGGACACCTGCGGCCAGGGTTAACTCTAAACTCGGGTTTAACTTTAGGAGCCTCCCCACCAGTTCTGAATTCCCATCAAAGCTGGAATTCCCTGTTTCTCCTGAAGCCCCGTATCCAGCTGGAATTCAGCTTCCAGGGGTTCCCTGACTCCTTTTCCTTATCCCTTCTTGCTTTCCCGCCTGGCAGCAGACACGGAATGCCAAAGGAGCCAACCTTCCCCTGATCCAACCCCGTGGGATTCCCTGGCCCTGTCCCCCGGTCCGGAGAACAGGGATCTCCACTCCGGTGCAATCCCACCTCCGGAATGTTTGCCAAAGCAGGGACATGGACCAAAGGACCAGGAAAAACATTCCCTGAGACACCATTCCCTGCATCCAACTGCCCCAATCCCTCCCATTCCTGGAGGGATTTCAAATCCATGTGGAGGTGGCACCCGGGGACATGGATTTGAAATCCATGGTGGCCTTGGAAGTGCTGGGAATGGTTGGATTCCATGACCTCAGAGGGTTTTCCCAACCCAAACAATTCCATGACTCTACTCCTCGTTTCCTGGCTTTAAAAAGTGCTCCTACCAATATTCCACCAGTTTTCCGAAGATTTTAGGTCTGAAAGATTTCCTTAAGAAATGTATTTGGGAAAATTAAGGATGGCCACAAATAACAGAGATCCAGTAAAAGTCAGGTATCCCAAAGTTTACTGGGACACCTGGAAAGCTTTCTGGAGTCTCACACCACATTCCAACATTTTCCCTGTCTCAGAAATCTGCTTTTCCACAAAAACCACTGATTTTTCCATCGAATCCAATCATTTCCCACAATCTGCTTGATTTGGGAAAATCTTTCAAAGCTCTGGAAATTCTTTCAGAGCAGCCAACTTTGAAATGAAGATTCCAAGAAAACATTCCAACGAAGGATCCTTTTAGGAAAGATCTGAGACGGCTGGGAAACATTTGGAATACCAAGGATTCCTTAATTCCTGGTTTCCCATCACATCCATCCATATTTTTAAATTGGGTTGTGTTTTGAGGAAGGAAAAGCAGCGGCTCCAAGGAGCTCCACAGGGATGGGAGAAACTCTGGGATAAAGGGATGCAAAATCAGGATGGGAGAAACTCTGGGATAAAGGGATGTAAAATGATGAGGAATTTGGGCAATCCATGAATCCTGGAGGAGTTTTCCTTCTCTCGTCAGTTCTCCAAGAGCTGCACAAAGGCAAAACTGAAATTCCAGCCCTGGATACCACTGGAGTGGTTTCCTTGGCAATTGTAACCATGGGAAGGACTTGGATTCCCTTCCCTCTGCCTGGTATCAGGGAATATCGAAGCCTCTCCACTGATCCATGAGGATTAGTTCTGAAATCCGTCGGATTAATGGAAATCACCGGGCCAGACCCAGAGAAAGGATGGAAAAACACATGGAGATGGGAATGTGTCAGCAATCCCACAGCCCTGAGGGATCATTCCTCTCCCTGCTCTGCCTGGATTTTCATGGAGAGACCCTGTTCCTCTGCAATTCCCGGGTGGAGACTGGGGTCTGATCCCAGGGAACAGGGACAGGATGAGAGGGAATGGCCTCAAGCTGTGCCAGGAGGGGTTCAGGTTGGATACTGGGAAAATTCCTCATGGAAAGGCTCGTCCAGCCCAGGGCAGGGCTGGAATTCCCATCCTGGAGGGATTTGGGTGTGGAGGTGGCACTTGGGGACACCACGGGGTGTGGTGAACATCCAGGGGATCCTGGACACCAAAAAATGGGAGGAAAACTCCAAAAAGAGGAGGAAAACTCCAAAAATGGGAGGAAAACTCCAAAAAGGGGAGGATAACTCCAAAAAGGGGAGCAAAACTCCAAAAAGAGGAGGAAAACTCCAAAAAGGGGAGGAAAAGTCCAAAAAGAGGAGGAAAACTCCAAAAAGGGGAGGAAAAGTCCAAAAAGAGGAGGAAAACTCCAAAACGCTAACACTGGATCCCAAATCCTTGAGCAAACCAGGTTTTTATCCCAAAAAGCACATCCCACTGAAAAGGGGGAGGTCGACTTGAACCACGGAGCTCCTCTTTCCATGAAAACGAACCAGCGAAAATTCCCTGCCAATCAAACATTCCAAAGGGATGGTTTAGGGAAAAAGAAGGATTTCTCTTGGACACAAAGATTTCTCTTCCCATCTTGGGGGGATGGTGGGCTCCGTCGAAATTTCCTGGAAGAAAATAGGGATTTGGGGAACCCCTGAATCTTTGGGTGCAGATTCCCAGCTCTACATTCCTATAAATCCCTTATTTTTCTTTTTCCCAACTGGAATTGTTCTGTCAGCTGAGGAAGGCTCAGATGGCAAAGGGACGCTCATTCTGCACGGAGCTGCAAACACGGAGCTGTGAATATTCCATGCAGACATCCCAGCTACTCCTGGATTTCATGCGAGCAGTCAAAACGGGACAAATTCTCCTTCCAATGACAAATTTTCCAGCTGGGATCTCATCTGAGCAGCTCCACTCTGGCTTTTTATTGAGCAGTCCCTTTGTATCCCGATGGAAACAGGCGGCAGAGAGGGAAAAATGGTGCTTAAAAGCATTTATCTCCAAGCGCTTCCAGCTGCTCTCTCCAAAAGCGCTTTCAGGGAATTCCAGCCCTGCTGGGGAGCTCCGGGATTTCATCCCTCCAAACACAGCTCCCCTCAACAAGGAGTTATTGTTGTTTCGTGGAATCACGGGATGGTTTAGGCTGGAAAAGTCCTCCAGGGTAATGGACAGGACACAGGGAATGGCTTCCCAGTGCCAGAGGGCAGGGATGGGTGGGATATTGGGAAGGAATTCCTGGCTGGGAGGGTGGGGAGGGGTTGGGATGGAATTCCCAGAGCAGCTGTGGCTGCCCCTGCATCCCTGGAATTGTCCCAGGCCAGGTTGGAGCAGCCTGGGATAGTGGGAGGTGTCCCTGCCCATGGCAGGGAGTGAAATAAATGGGAATTCAAGTCCCTTCCACCCCAAACCATCCCACGATTCCATGGAATCTGAGTGTGTGCTGTCCGACTTGGTCGAGGAAGGTCAAACCCCTGCAGCAGAGCAGATCCTGGGATTGAATCCAACTTTTGGGATCACATTTCTCCCCCTGGGCCACTCCATTAAAACTGAACCCCCCCCTGGATGGACACCCCGAACACAAACCCAGCAAAATCTCAACTATTCCAACGTGGGCTCCATTTCCCAAAAGAGCCAATCCCTGTTATTCACTTTGAAGACATCCAAACATTTCTCTGGGAAGAGATGCCTCAGGAATGAGCCTCTCCCAGAGCAACATCCATGGAAAACACCGAGAGTCATGGCAGGAAGTCACAGATGTCACTCAGGCTCTCCTGCTCCCATCCCTAATTAAGGCAGGAACCAATCAGCCTCATTAACGTATGGAGCTCTTCCCGACCGTATTTCCTTTGGTTTAAAAATATCCCATTCCTGCCACACAGGGAATAACGGCGCAGGGAATATTAACCTTGCAGCAATTCATTTGCATATTGAAATGTAATTTTTTTAATGGATTTGGTGCCATTTGGGTGCAAAAGGCAAAGTGACCCTGCGGGAAGAGGGAGCAGGAAGTGGCTGTGCAGCATTCCCAGGGGAGGGAAGGCTCTGGGAGCTGTTCCCAGGGTGGGAAGGGCTTCGAGAACCCATTTTTGGGGAAATTTTCCTGTATAGCCTTGGATCAGTCATGGCAAAGCAGGGGGTTTGCCTGGCTGTTTGTATCCCAGGAAAATGGGGGGGAAATCTCACCACCAGGAAAATCCCAGGGCCGTTCCCAGTGTGGCTGTGGGCTGGGAAAGGGGTGGGAACTGGGATGTCTTGGCACTGGCGGCCCTGGGTTTGGCTCAGAACAGGGATTGCTCCCAGATCAAACCAAGGAGGAATGGAATCATGGAATTCCAGAGAGCTTTGGGATGGAAGGGAACTTAAATCCCATCCCATCCCACCCCTGCCATGGGCAGGGACACCTCCAGGCTGCTCCCAGCCCTGTCCAGCCTGGCCTTGGGCACTGCCAGGGATCCAGGGGCAGCCACAGCTGCTCTGGGAATCCCATTCCAGGGCTTCCCCACCCTCACAGGGAACAATTCCTTCCCAATATCCCACCCATCCCTGCCCTCTGGCAGTGGGAAGCCATTCCCTGTGTCCTGTCCCTTCATCCCTCATCCCTAGTCCCTCTCCAGCTCTCCTGGAGCCCCTTGAGGCCCTGCAAGGGGCTCTGAGCTCTCCCTGGATCCTTCCCTTCTCCGGGTGAACACCCCCAGCATTCCCAGCCTGGCTCCAAATCAACGTCAGCACACGTTCCAACAACATTCCCATTTCCCATTAAATATTTTAATTCCTTTTTAAAGCCTCCTCCATTTGGAAAAGCTCAGGAAAACCTCATCCATGCCTTTTTTGTGATGCAGCAGCTGCTCTGGGGCGGGGGTGGGGGAGCCACTGCCCAGCCTGGGTGGCCCAGGAGGGGATGGATCGGAGGGGATGGATCGGAGGGGATGGATTGGAGGGAATGGATCCCGGGAATTCAGCGAGGCGTGGCCTGATGCCTTGTGACAAAGCACTGCCCTGTGTCCCCATGGAACGCTGCTTCCCAGGACAATTGATTTTGGAGCGGGAGGGAACCCGGGGGTTATGCAACACCAGAATCCGATGGCACATTCCAAACATCCCAGAGTTTCCCCCGCTCTCGCATCTCATTTTGGCAGAAAACAAACAAAAAATTCGCTTTACGGTGGAATATTTTGGAGAATTTTGGAGCGGCCCAGCAGATCCTCACGGGAGCAGCGGGACACGGCCCTGCCCAGGGATCTCAGCTGATTTCCCTCCCCTGCTGCCTTGGAGTTCCACACCGAAAATCCATCCGCTCCCAATACTGCTCCGGGGCAGCTCTTTTTTCCAGGCCACTCTCCCGTCACATCCTTGCTTCCCTCGCTCAGTGGCTGATTTCATTTAAAAAAACCAAATTACCCAGCCACGACCCCCCCACCCACTCCACTCTGTCCCAAAAACCCCACGGCGACTGCAGGAAAATTCTGCTCCTGACCTCCATCAGGGCTGGGATTTTTATCCTTTCCTCAGCCATCTCCAAAATTTGGGTTTGGGAAGGAAATTCCTCTTGGAATTATTGCTAAACCCTTGAATTTATTTTATTTTCGAGCAGTCGGGTTACTTTAAATTGCCTTTATCCTTCTCGGGGGAAGTCTCATCTCAGCCACCACCTCCTGTCCCCTGTTCCTGCACCACATTCCCATCCCACTCCCATTTCATGCCAGAGATGGGAATTAGCATGAGGAAAACACAATTCCTCACCTTAGATCCCAAATCCAGCTGGCATTTGGAAGCCCACCACCACCCTGCCTGTCCCACTCCAGCTCTCCACCTCTCTCTCCTTCCCAAAGGAAAAATGCTGGAGCTTATTTAGGATTTCAGAGCCACTCCAGCAGCCAGATGGGAAAACCCCAAGGTGACCAAATTCCGTGAAAATCACCCTAATTTGGGTGGGAAATGCTCCCTCGGATCCAGCTCTTGGCTGTTATCGCCTTCCAGTGGATTTGGGTGTTCCTTGGACCCCCAAACTGGGAATTTGTGGGGAAACAAAGCATTCCTGGCCTGAGGTCCAACAAATTTAAAGGCATTTAAAGGATCGGGGAGCACCCTCGACTCTGTCACTCCTAAGTTACTTCTTTTAGCAGTGTTTGAGCTGTGGAGATTCGTGAAAAGAGGCCCCAGCCTGGCAAGGAAAAGCAGGACAGACTCACCCACAACCTGGCTTGGGCTTTTTTCCATCTTCTCAATCATTCCCTCCTTTTTTGCCCTGTGGGATTCATCCCTGGGCTGCTCCCAGGCTGCTTTTTCCAGGACGGATTCATGCCTTGTGAGGTTTTGAATTTAAAAGTCCAGCTCTAGAACAAAAAGCAGCAAACAAAATCAGTAACAAGCACAGCAGACTGAAAAAAAGTAAAAGAGAATTTTTAAAAAAGACTCCAAACTCAGGAATTGTCACCAATCAATTGCCAAGAAAGGTTTTGTTGGCACTGCCAGAGTTCTGTTTTGAAAGGAATAAAAAATGCCACCAAGGTGGGCCAAGGTCTTTGCTTGCTCCTGATCTGAAGGAAAAATGAGGGGGAAAAAAGTTATTTAAGCCCAGGAGATCTAAAATCTGCACTTTTCCCATTCAAACCTGGGAATTGTGGCTGCCTTTGACACCTCTCTGGTCTCAGTGAAATGTCAGGGCCTCACGCTGTGCAAAAGCAGCAAAAAACAGCCCCAGGAATCCTGGAACGAGCTAAATTCCCATTGATTTATTTCCACACAAACCCCGGGACTGCAGCAGGACAAAGAACGGTGAAAGAAATCCCGGGAAAAGTTAAATTTATATTGATTTATTTTCACTTCTCCCACAGGCAGAGCAGGCCAAGGGTTGCAGGCCCGCCCCAGCCAGGCACTGCACCCTCACAGGGAACAACTCCTTCCCAATATCCTGTGAAATCTTCCCTCCTCCAGCCCCTTCCCACTCCATTTTCCTGACATTTAAGCCAACCCCAGCACCTTTGTAATAAACTGGATTTTTAGAAAGCCCTAACATTTACGTGGAACAACAACAAAGCCATGGCTGAAGGAACTCCAGCAGCGGCCGCTCCCAGCTCCAGCATTCCCATAAATAAACCAGGATTTCACCTCAACTCCTCTCATTCCTGTTGGGAATTCGGGAGAGGTTTATCCACGTGCACCCAGGGAGTTTCCCAGCTGTTGGATACGGGGGAAATGTGATTATTCTCACTCTTAATATCCCCACCGCTCACTGATTTTTCACTCCCTGTCGCTTCCCGCATATTCCCCCTTTCTTTCCATCAGTATTTTCCCATTTTAATGGAATTTCTCCTCAAGGAAAATCCATCTTTAAAGCACGACACAGTTCCATGAGTGTTTCTTTAATGGCAATAATTTGGGCCTAAGCAGCAGTTTAGCAGCTGGAGAAAACAAACGGGGTTATTTTAAGCTCAGCTTTTGTGCCGCGGTTCAAGCTTAATTTCATTTTCTAATAAAGCCAAGCTCTTATCGTACTTGGAGAAATATTTGGATGACTTTCCCAATTTTTAGGCTAATTCCTGCCAATTTATTTTGAAGGCTTAATTTCAATTGTCATAGCAAGCAGCGATATCCAACCTGGAATTGCACATCCAAGCCGTGGGAGGATCCCATGCCAAAAGCTGCTGGAAACATCCAGAAATCTCTGATTTTATCCCAGTGCCTCAGTTTCCACCTGCCCAGCAGCACAAAAACCAACAGCAGCCACGTCTATAAAACCTAAATAATAAAAACCAACGAGATATTAGAGGGATGATTAATATTTAAATTAATTAGGAATAAAAGAACGCGTGGAAGTGCCGGATGAAATGCAAATTAATCACTCAGTTTAGGAGCAAGAGGAAGAAACCATGGGGCAAAAAAAAATCCCTGCAGGGATGAATTTCGGGATCTTTTTTATTTGGTCTGGATGCAATTTGTTGGAAAAATAAACGTGGGAGTTCAGACTTAAACTGTTGGGACTCGGTGTCCTCATTAAGCACTGATTGCTCCTGTTTATCTGGCCAAGATTTTTCCGTAGGAGAAGCCATCCAAAATCCTTCTTTCCTCCTTTAAATCATCCCGGCATTTGTTGGAATAAAGGGAACGGCTTCGATTCTATTTTGGATTCGTTTCGATTTCGTCCCATGACTTGAACCAAAATCCTCTGGGCAATGGGAGCCAAAATTCCAGGGGGAAATTTGATGCATTTCTCCAGGAGGAAGCGGCCGTTTCCCTACAAACAATCCCAGGTGTTAAAGCTCTTCATCAAAGCACCTGATTTGGGACAAAATCCTTTTGGGAAAGGAGAGTTCTGGCACAAAAGGGGACCCTCAGGTTTGGTGGGAACAGCTGCCCATGGGTTTGAGTTCTAAAAACCAGGAAAATGGGACTCAGCAGAGTTGGGAATTGCAGCTGGACCTGTGTCCTTATCCCACCAGGAGATCTTCCCACCTGTGGGATGGACCTGGTCTGGAAAATCCCTCTCACAGCCCTTTACCTCCAAGGGCTGGAGCCGGGCTGGGAGAGCTGGGAATGTTCACCTGGAGAAGGGAAGGATCCAGGGAGAGCTCAGAGCCCCTTGCAGGGCCTGAAGGGGCTCCAGGAGAGCTGGAGAGGGACTGGGGACAAGGCCTGGAGGGACAGGACACAGGGAATGGCTTCCCAGTGCCAGAGGGCAGGGATGGATGGGATACTGGGAAGGAATTCCTGGCTGGGCTGGAATTCCCAGAGAAGCTGTGGCTGCCCCTGGATCCCTGGAAGTGTCCCAGGCCAGGCTGGAGCACTGGGACAGTGGGAGGTGTCCCTGCCATGGCAGGGGTGGGATGGGATAATCCCTGATGTCTCTTCCGACCCAAACTCTCCTGGGATTCCATGAAGTCCAAACCCACATTTTTCTCCCTTCCTGTGGGTTTGTGGCCCAGGAGAATCCAGGCCCCAGGGCAGGAAGGGCCTCTCTGCACTCCTTGCACACAAACACTGCCCACATTCCCGCTTTTCCTTTCCTTAGGGGTGGGGAATTTGCCAAAATCCCAACATCCCCCTCCACCTGCAGCTCCTGGCAGCCCTCAGGCTTTTTTTGGGATGAGCCTTTAATTCCATTTCCCTGCTCAATGCCGAGTTGGAATGGGGCAATCCGACCTAAAAGCCCCGAATTACACTGAACTTGGGGGGCCTGGAGCTGTGGAGCCCCGAAGGTGTTGGAATGTGATTCAATCCCACATTTCCCCCCCCATTCCTGTTTCATTTTATCTCATTTTATCATTTCTGGGGCTTCACACGGAAAAAGGATTTGTCCATCTCTCCTCCACGGCCTTATTGGACAGAGGGTTACACAACTCCCCAGCCTCATAAAACACAATCAGCTCTGGAAAATGCTTTTCCTGCCTTCCAGCCCACGGCACAAATCAGATTTCAGGGATAAGATCCAGCCTGGCTTTACGAGGAGAAAGGGCATTAAACCAGGCCTAAAACAGGAATCGCACCACCCTGCGTTACTCCAGGTTTATGTGGAGAAAGGATTGAGATAAGCTTTCAAAAACACTTCAAATACCTTCCCTCCCACTCGAATTCTCTCAATCCAGGGAAAATCTGGGAGCAGCAGCAGGAGGTTGCCCAAAGGCACAGCCAGGTGAAGCATCTGCCCACAAAAACCTGCTCAGAGCTGGCAGCATTCCCAGAGGCTGGAATAAATCCTTTAAAAATCGCCAGTCAAGGCACAGAGGGCAGACGGAGGAAGGAGGGGGAGATGATAACAAGAAAAATTTGCTTTATTGGAGCTGTCTCTGCTAAAGAGGAAATGACACCTCGAGGGCAGGAGGCCTCCCAAACACAAACCTGTCCTTGAGCCGACTCCCCACGTTTTCCAGACAGAGCAGCAGGACGAGCCAGACCGATGGAATTGTTATTAAACACTCAGGGAAGGGCACAGATGTTCTCCCAGAGAAGCTGTCCCTGGATCCCTGGCAGTGTCCCTGGAGCACTGGGACAGTGGGAGGTGTCCCTGCCATGGCAGGGGTGGGATGGGATAATCCCTGATGTCTCTTCCAATCCCAACTCTCCTGGGATTCCACAAAATCCAAACCCACATTTTTCCCCCTTCCTGTGGGTTTGTGGCCCAGGAGAATCCAGGCCCCAGGGCAGGAAGGGCCTCTCTGCACTCCTTGCACACAAACACTGCCCACATTCCCAACTTTCACCTCACGGCACTGGATGGGATTTAAATCCCCTGGGATTCTGGGATTACAAAAGCCCCATGTCCAGACCAGACCCCACCAGTCTGCCCAGTCCAACTCATGCCCTGAACTGGTCTTTTACCCAAACCAGCCCAACCCTGGGTGATTTTTGGGTGTTGCTGTGAGGCCAGAGGTTCCCCAGCCCTCCTCATTTCCCACCTGAGAGCTGAATTCCTGCCCTGAATTCCCACTTCCAGCAAAACCAAACCCTCAGTCGAGCCAGAGGCCTTTTCCAAGAGATCTGCAGAGCACAAAAAGAGATTTATTTCAGATAAATCCACTTTTCCTCCCCAGCTCTCTAAAACAAGGCTAAGGCAGAGCTTGGATTTGAAATGAATTTTCCTCCACATGCTCTGGAATAGGAGGAGGCTGGGAATAAAAGCAGCAGCAGAACAGGCAGCTCTCATTGCACTCCCAGGGTTTGATTTATTGTGCAGCTTTAGCGCTTCCATCGCCGGGAAAGTGCAGGAAAATGTGTAAATACAACTTCAGATTGCACCGAGCAGCAACAGAGCTGGGAGAGCTGCACTTCCTTCGGAATGACACCACCGGGAGAGGGCCTGGAGATGGAGATTTATTCCTGCCACTCCAGAATTTACGTCCTGGGAGCACAAAAGGCGGGATTGGAGATGCTGTAATAAAGCAGCTTTTTGTCCTGACTGCTTTATTGCCTTGAGGAGGGAGTGAAGGCACAGAACGGGGCTTGTTTTCGGGATTCTAATTCGACTTTTTCTTGCTAAGAAATTGATTTCAAATCAGTCCGTGCACCTGAGAACCTTTCCCTTCCTGGAGTGATTTTCCTTTTAACGGCGTTCCCAAACATCGCCCTCGTGGAATGTTCCCTGTGTCTTGTTGAAGTGGTGAGGTGATCCTCGAGCTCTTCAAATGCAACAAATCCCCACGAAATGGCAGAGCCAGCAGTGAAATGTGCTCAGACTCCTCCTGCTGCTTCTGCTGAACATTCATTTCCCAGATTTTCAGCAATTATGGGCAGCCAAACACCAATTTAAACCCAAACTCCAGCCTGGTTCAACTCCTCCGAGCACCTTCAAAGCCAGAAATCTCCATCCCACATCCTTCAGGGATTTTTCCCTCCCTGTCCAAACTTCCTCATCCCTTCCCAACCACTTGGCGTCGTCTCAGGGAATATTTAACAATAATTATTTGATATTTAGAACTCAGGGAAGTCATTTTGCTTCAGGGGTGTTCCAGGCTCTCCAGGCAGCCAGGAGAAACCTGGGCCAGGAGAAACCTCAACCGTGGTGGAGAAAACAGGGAAAAGGGAGCTAAAAACATCCAGGGACAAGGAATAAAATGCTATGGCATGACAGCAAACGGGGACAAGGAATAAAATCGCACATCATCCATGGAATCAAATGTAAAATCATCAAGGCTGGAAAAGCCCTCTGAGATGGAGCCCAGCCATCCCCAGCACTGCCCCGTGTCCCCAAGCGCCACAACCCCGCGGCTTGGAAATCCCTCCAGGGACGGGGATTCCACCCTGTGCCGGGGCTGGCCAGCCCTCTGTGGGAACAAAGCATTCCCAGATGGCAGGAGAAGGAAGGAGGGAAGGAAGGAAGGACTCAGTCTCCATCCTCGGAGCTGGGACAGCTCCACAGGCCCCACATCCACAGCCAAGTCCTCCACGTCCAGCCTCTCATGGAGGCGCTCGGACCCTCCCACAGAAACCAGGAGCTCAGCAGGCACCTTTATTCCAGGGTGATAATTCCAGGAGGGAGCAGAGCTGCCTTGGGGACACAGATTTGAGCTGGCAAATGACGATTTGAAGGCCTGGCCGGCTGCTGGCAGGAGGGGCCTGTGCAGGGCCTTCAGCTCTTCCCTGCTCTCCTCTCATTCCCGAGCCTTTCAACATCTCCCCGGCACCGTTCCCTTCATCTTTATCCTCTGGGAGATGCTCCCTGGGTTTCCCGGCCGAGCTGCTGACAGCCAGGATGGGTTTAAACACTCAGGGAAAGGCAGAAATGTTCTCCCAGAGCGGCTGGGGCTGCCCCCTGTGTGGGACGATCCCAAATCCCCCTCCACAGCCATCATCTTCATCTCAGCATTCCTGCTTCATCCAAGCCCAAATATTTCGTTTTTCCAGGGGATTCGGGAGGAGCAGATCCAGCAGGGTGCCCAGGGGAGAGGAGGCTGGATTTGGTGGGGATAAACACTCCCAGAGCTCGGGTGCAGCTGGCACAGCTCATCCAGGGAAGCTGCCCCATCCCTCATTCCCTTCACGTCCATAAATAATAAAATAATAATAAATATAATAAAATAAAATCCAGGATTAGGAGCAAAAAAACGGGAGTGAAATGATTCCAATCATTAATTCCACCCTCTGCCATGGGCAGGGACACTTCCCGCTATCCCAGTGCTCCAGCCTGGCCTGGGACACTTCCAGGGATCCAGGGGCAGCCACAGCTTCTCTGGGAATCTGTGCCAGGGCCTGCCCTCCCTCCGTGGAAAAACCTTCCCTTACATTTCAATTTTTCTTATCTCCAAAGAGATTCTACTCCAGAATATTAATTGGATTAATTACAGTTCTTATCTCAGCCAAACAGACATTTAATTACGGAACTAAGGATCCATAAAGCCACCAGCATTCCCGGTGCTTTATTTAGGATTTCTTTTAATTAGAGAGAGGGATGGGGGAATTATTGATCCCAGAATCATGGAATGGTTGGGACATTAAAGCTCAGAATTCCCCAGTTCCTGCCATGGGACACCTCCCACTATCCCAGGGTTCTCCAAACTCCATCCAGCCTGGCCTGGGACACTTCCAGGGATCCAGGAACAGCCACAGCTGCTCTGGGAATTCCATCCCAATATCCCATCCAGCCCTGCCCTCTGGCACTGGGAAGCCATTCCCTGTGTCCTGTCCCTCCATGCCTTGTCCCCAGTCCCTCTCCAGCTCTCCTGGAGCCCCTTCAGGCCCTGCAAGGGGCTCTGAGGTTTCCCTGGATCCTTCCCTTCTCCCATCCCATTCCAGCTGGATCCTGGATCCCCCAGCCCATCCCTGCAGGTTCCCAGCTCTCCTGGAAGCAGCCCCAATCCCTGTGGAATGGGGAATGTTTCAGCCCTCACACCCCCACCCCGAGCTCCCGCAGGTGCCGGGGGATTATCCGGAATATTCCACTGCTCCCCGCTCCCGATGAAAAATTCATGGCTCATTCCTGGTATTTGTTTTTCATCTCCCGTTTTGTCATAAAATAAATTCCACCTCGGATTCATCTCAGAGCTTCGCATCTTCAGGGCAGCGGGGGAGATCAATCTGCTTTTATTCCTGGGAAAAACACCCCCAAAAACTGCTGAGGAATCCAATTAACTTGGGAAACTTCCTGTCACTGGAGATGATGGAAGCGAAAAGATGGGAATAAATGCAGCTGGGATGGCAGAGGCGCCTCGGAGCACACGGAGCACACAATCCATCACCTTGAATGCAAACCTGCTTCCTGGAATTTTCCAGACTGCTTTCTCTGCTCCCTGCACCCCCAATCCCATAAAATTCTCCCTGGCCAGACCCACATCAGGGTGGGATTTTCCAGCAGGGATTTCCCAGCAGGGACACTCCTGCCTCGTGTTTTCCTGTCAAACAGAAATCCCACTAAAACCCCATCCCGGCCGGAATTCCTATGGCAGCTCCTCCCACATCCCCACAGGCCACTCCTCTCCCTGCTCACTCCTTCCTGGGATTCAAATCCTGTTTTCTCACTCCCAAAAAGTGCCAGATGGATTCCCGGGAAGCTGCAGGAGCAGGACCAGGCAGAGGGAATTGCAGAATTCCCATTCCCTCCGGGTTTTTTGCAGAGGAAGCTGCGCTCAGGAAACCTGGGAACGATCCTTTGTTTCCATGGTCCGTTTATCCCGGGGAATTTCCAGGTGCCAGAGGTCCAGCAGACATCAAGGATGGTTTAATTCAGGCAAATTATTCCCAATTCCCGTAATAATCCAGGTTTTGTGCAACGCCAGGAGGGTAAAGCAACAATTTCTCATCGATAACAACTCCCTTACCGACTTTAATTCCAGGGAAATCCTGAAGAAGTCATCCCAAATTACCCACGTTTGAAAATCATGGAATGTCCTGAGCTGGAAGGGTCCCACAAGGATCATTTTTCCAACCCCTGGCCCTGCACAGACATCCCAACAATCCCACCCTGGGCCTGGGAGCGTCGTCCAAACATTCCTGGAACTCCAGCAGGAAAAATCCAGCAGGATTTGGTTGGCCCACAGAATCCAGCCTCAAATCCAAAGGACACCAGGCAGAGCCCAAGTTTGAGGATTAATTTATGCAGGGATCAACTCGATTCCCAAGATTTTTACTCCATCCTGGGAGTTTTTGTTGGGAGAGGAGGAGCCTCATTTCCCCACCTGCATCCAGGGGTTCCTTGGGTGCTTCCCAGGGCTCCTCAGAGAGAGGGGAAAACACATCCCAGAGGGAAAGGGACAGCAGGAATATCGGGAAGAGGACACTGACCACTAGAAATCCCAACATCGACCTAATTATCAATATCCAAGAGCTCCCACTGCTTCCTCCCCACCCAGTTCCCAAGTTCTGAGCACTAATTCCCTGAGCAGACACATCCACCCACACTTTTCCAGCTTCTGAGCAGGGTTTAGAGGGAAAATCTTCTGGGAATATCCCGATTTCAGCTCGTCTGGGAGCCCGGGCTGACTTCCATGTGCTCATTAAAATGAAAAATCTCCAGAGGAGAGCTGCTGGCTCCCCACCGAGAGGGGGTGGATTCAGATCCACATCCCTCAGCCCTGGGAAATTGACACCACTGAGGCTCTGAGCATCCATCCCAAATTATTCCGTGAATCATTTTCCCCTTCTGGGAGAGAAAAAGATGAGGAGGGGGGAAAATAAAAGGAAAATAAGTGGCAGCTCGGCAGTTGTTTGGTGGCTTTGCTCGTTCCCCACGGCCACCTGCTGTGGGAATATTTTATGCTCCATTTCTTCCACTCTGACTTTTTCCAGGTGGGAAAAAAGAAGTCCTTTATTTCCTTCGGGAGGGGGAGGTGTTTGGGCTTTGTGTGGAGCGAGGGACGCCTTTGGAAGGGGAAGAACGGGAGCAGGAATGGGGCACGAGGAGCTGTGGAATCCCTCCCTTCCCTTCACCCCAAACCAGGGATCAGCTGCTCCAGGATCTCAGGAAAACAGCGTGGGAAACACAGGAGAATTGCTGGAACAGGCTTTGATAGGAACGTGACATTCCAAAGCAGGGATGGGAATGGATGTGACCAGCCCAGATCCCCCCCAGCCCTGGATTCATTCCCTGTTTTTGTGGGAGCAAGGCTCTCTCCTGCTGTTCCATGGAGCAAGGCTCTCTCCTGCTGTTCCATGGAGCAAGGCTCTCTCCTGCTGTTCCACAGAGCAGAGCTCCGGAGCTGCCCTGCCTTCCCTTCCTTTTCCCAGTGATGGATTTGATTCCTCTTCCCAGTGATGGATTTGATGCCTGAAGCCCAATTTTCTCCCTTTTTTTTTGGCCTCCTCCCAAGCCAAACCCCAGCCCTGCTGTCACTTCCCTCCTCTCCTCCCAGGAATTATTGCAGCAGCTGCAAAAATCCCGGGATGCGGCCACAGCTCCTTAAAACCTCCCATCCATCTTTCCAAGAGGAAAACTAATGGCTTTCCACCCCCACCCCAGCCAATCCCAGCTCCGATATTCCAGAGCATCTTTTATTCAACAGCAGCATCCAAGCTGCCCCTGCTGAGAGCAGAGGCCCAGGGGGGATCCGTGGGATTGTGAAGCCATTCCTGCTCTTCCCAGGAAAGCTGCTCCCTCCAGGATATCCCACGGCACGGGGAAGGAGGCTCGGGATGTTTTGGCAGAGCAGAGGAGCTGGCACAGCTCGGCCACTCCAGCAAATCCCAACATCATTTCATCCCAGCCAGGACAGCTTTGTCTCTCCCCATTCCTGTTGTAGGAAACCTTTGGAAACATCTCCCTCTGGAGATGAATTTTGGGGAGGAAAAGACCATTTTCCTGCCTAAATTCCTCCCGTTTTCCCAGCTCCTGCAGGATGCAGCAGAGTAGGCGAACAAGGAAAATCCTTTTAACGTCTTTTAACTGACCTGAGGCTCAAAGTAGCCACAATCCTTCTGCTTGCACCTGGATCCTGGAATATTTTGCCTATTCCTGCCTAAATAACCCCATTCCCAGGGGGCAGGTTATAAGTATTTGGCTGGGTTTTCCTTAGGATAACCCCAGAGCCTCATTTTACCTCTCTGGGCTCCCAGAATCCCAGTTTTCCTGGCTGAACAGAAGGAAAAGTGTCCACCCCAACTCTGGCACTCCAAGCAGAACCCACTGCTCAAAAGGAATCCCAAATCCTTCATTTCCATGGGATCAAAGTTGGAAAAGACCCCAAGATGCCCAAATCCAACCCCGAGCCAAACCTCACCTCTCGCCTAAATCGTTCAGGCTCAGAATTAGCTCAGGAAAAGGCTCTGGGCTCCCGAAACTCAGAGTGATTTTAATTAGGAGCTAATTAAGGGTGTGAGTGACAGCGCAGATGGGATCCAGTGGAGCTGAACCTTTGGAATTCAAACCTCCCAACAATTCCGCTCCCAGCAGGTGGGAGATAAGGCTGGGAATCGGAGTGGGAATCAGAGGCACCGGAGAGAGAAATGACAGCTTGGGACAGCTCAGGGAGCCTGGAATTTTTAGGGATTTGACAGAGCCAGGTTTTATGGAAGAGGACTCGCCCTTGGGAGTGGATATTTTTTAACTTTCCCCCTTTGGTTTTGCACAATTCCATCATTTTTGCCGCATTTTGTGACTAAACAAAACCTCCTTCACCTCCCTCCTGCTTCCCTCAGGACTGCCGAGAGATTTGGGAATGACCTGACCCATTCCCAGCTCTCCTCTCCTTGTCCCGAGCCTGGCGTTCCCCACACGGATTTTGCCTTTTGCACCCTCTCTCCTCCTTTGCTGGGGCCACCTCCATGTTCAGCCAAATCCAGGGATTTTTGGCACTCGGGGAGCAGCTTTGGGAGGGTCAAAGTGTCCATTTTGCTGAGCCACCAACACCAAATCATCCTGGAATTTCATCACCTCAATCCACTTTCATTCCCGCGTGGAAGAAAAGACCTCAAAATCCAGGAAAATCACTGGGATCTCCTCCCTGACCTCCAGCCAAATCCGAATTTTTACCTTTCCCTGTGAGCACGAACCACCCGCAGATCCTTCCCCACCCCCTCCCGCTCTTCTCTCCCTGCTTTTTGAAGCGGGGTTGCTTTGTGTTCCAGGCACAGGAAGGATAAATGTCAGGGATTCGTTTTGATGCGAGGTAATGGAACAAAATAACAAGCAGGAAGCAGGCTGGGATGTTTTCAGGAATGCAGGAAAACATTTAGAGAAGGATCCGGGGAGAGCTCCGAGCCCCTTGCAGGGCCTGAAGGGGCTCCAGGAGAGCTGGAGAGGGACTGGGGACAAGGCCTGGAGGGACAGGACACAGGGAATGGCTTCCCAGTGCCAGAGGGCAGGGCTGGGTGGGATATTGGGAAGGAATTCCTGGCTGGGCTGGAATTCCCAGAGCAGCTGTGGCTGCCCCTGGATCCCTGGCAGTGTCCCAGGCCAGGCTGGACAGGGCTTGGAGCAGCCTGGGACAGTGGGAGGTGTCCCTGCCCATGGATCTGGATGGGCTTTAAAGTCTGGAATTCTACCAAATCCTGGAATAATCCAACAGAGTAAACCCAGGGAACTCACGGAATCAGGATGAGTTCCATTAGCACCGAATAAAAACTGGAAAATCCTGGTTATGTGGATTTAAACAACATTCCTGTGCCTCGGCAGCACGCTCAGACGTGAATTCCCCATTTCCCATGACAACTTTATGATTTTCCTGAATAATTTCATAGTTCCCAGTGAACTTTTCCATGAGGACACCCCAGCCCGGAGCAGTGAGGAATGAGCTCCCGGGTTTATCTCTTGGAACATCAGACATTGTTTCCCACCTCGGCGAGGGAACAGTTTGTGAGGGAAGACAAAAAGGGGGAGTTTCATTGTCTGATAACAGCCCAGGAGCTCTGCACAGAGAGATCCATCCCTAATGGGTTCCATCTGTGTTCCCAATTAATCCTGCCTCGTTATCAGCCACTTAATTACCAGGCATCCATCTTGAAATTACTACAAGGAGTGGGAGAATTCCTACGTGAGCACCTCATAAACACCGTGGGGGATTTGGTGGGAAACAACTAAAATTCGTGTGAGACCTCTAGAGCCAGCCCAAATTCCATCATTTCCCAACCAATATCCCGTTTTTGTGGAAATCAATGGGATAAACTGGGCACATCCCAAAGATCTGGGCACTAAAATGTGTTTGCCTCGAGAAACCCCCACCCAAAAAACCCCTCGTGGTGGCTTCTTCCCATCCTGCTTTCCTCACGTCTCCCTTCCGATCCAGTGCACGTTCCAAGCTGGTAATTTTCCCATAAATGTCCATAAATATCCAACAAATATCCAATAAATACCTTCACTTCCAAGCCCCTCAAAAGCAGCACAAGTCACCAAATTCTGACTGAATTGATCAAAAGGACAACAACAGCCTCAAATTATAAATCCCACCCTCATCAAGGAATTTAAAACTTCTCTCAGAGCTTGGTGGACAGAGTTAAGCTCAGGAATAAAGACGGGGAGATCCAGGGTGGAACTGTTTGGGAAAAGAGGGGCTGAGAATGGAATAATCTGGGCATATCCCAAAGATTTGGGTGCTGACAGATTTCCCTCACAAAAATCCCCAAAACAAAACGTTCTTGATGGATTCTTCCCATCCTGCTTTCCTCACGTCTGCCTTCCAATCCAGTGCATGTTCCAAACTGATAATTTGCCAAGAAACATCCAATAAATGTCCATAAATATCCAATAAATGTCAATAAACACCATCACATCCAAGCCCTTCCAAAGGCAGAACCAAACCTTTTACCTTCGCTGGTCTCGAAGGCCAAATTCAGCAGGAACACCCCAACTCATCCAACTCCACATCCCACAGCACCATAACCCCCCAATCCAACCTCATTCATACCCAGTGAGTTACTACCAGGTGTAGCTCCTCACCCCCAACCTTTTCCCTAAAAAGCTGCACCCGGGAGGGGGATTTGGGGAAGGAATTCCTGGCTCGGACAGAATTCCCAGAGAAGCTGTGGCTGCCCCATCCCTGGAAGTGTCCGAGGCCAGGTTGGGGCCGCCTGGGATAGTGGGAGGTGTCCCTGTGGAATGGGATGAGATTTAAAGTCCAATCCCCAAATAATTTTGGGATTCTGTGAAAGCACTGCCCGTGCTCACTCACCAAAGGGCGAACCCTAGAATTCCCTTTCCCCACCTCCCTCAGGGATCAGCACTTCCCTCCTTCAGCTGTGGAAAACCTGCTCCTGCTCCCGCTCCCGCTCCCTGCTCCTGCTCCTGCCCCGCTCCTGCTCCTGCCCCGCTCCTGTTCCTGCTCCTGCTCCTG